>OVBB01001200.1:0-15414 GCA_900406415.1 Isatis lusitanica | reverse complement strand
TATTAATTATTTGCATTAGCTCTATTATTTTATATGAAAATGTAGAATATGTTATTTAGTTAAATATATGTAGTATACAACATGTAATAAATAATTTATAGATTTTTTGTCAATTAAGTTGAAGATTCCTTAATATTTATATGAAGGTATGTGTTAATGTTGATGATAGAAGACATATAAATATATTTGGTTGGTCTTTGCAGTACAGCAGGGTTTTTTCTTCTTAATATTCTCTGATCTTATATCTGATTATGAAATCTCTAAATGATTTTTTTATAGAGACCTTACAATTGTTTTTGCTTTTCCTCTATTGCAATCAATTTTGCAGGTTGATATTTCATGATAATTTTTCCAATATGGTCTTCATCCAATACCAATACATTGTTGCATTGCTTGGTTTCTATTTTTATTTTTCTTTGACTGAATGTGTGTTTCTCCAATTTCATTTGAGAATGATGTAATCTAAACTCCTACAAATGTGTAGTTTGTTTTATCATTTCGCATAAGATATATATTACTATGTAAGAGGTTTAATATTGATATATATTTAGTATATAAGTTGTAAAAGTTATTTTTTATTTTATCAGTGTTTACCTTTGCATCAAGGTCCCAAGCATGTATGTAGTTAGTGTTGTTTGGACATTCTTTGCCAATACATATAAGCTAGCCATTTTTTATTTATTTGTTGATATTTTATTATTCTTTGTAGTTCAAATATATAAGGGTGGTATTTTATTATTTCCTCTTATTTTTTTTCCTACTTTGTATTTAATTAGGTGATCCCTAAACCACTGCCGTTTTTTTGGGACTTGGTGTTTTTGTTTTTAATTTTTCGATTTACTTATTTTTTTTTAACTTTTAACTGAATTGATTAGTTCTGCATTTTAGACATTCTAATATATATATATGGTGTGAACATATTCTATCATGCAGACGTAATTAGATAGACGTTTTTATTTTTTTGTTATTTTGACTGTCTTTCTCATGTTTAATGTTTGTTTTCCTATTAATATATGTTTTATATTTGTTTTTTATGTTTCCTAAGTAAGAATATCTAATGATTTGAAATATAAAACATGTAATTAATTTATTTTTCTATTTAATGTGTTTGTTAATTTGTGGTATATATGTGGGTTTGTATTTAATATTAATTTTTTAATTGTATTTTTGGATATCCTACTAATGAAAAGGGAATATGGTGACAAACCATTAGTGGGCAATAAAAGATGCTGGATATTACATTATTGTTTGTATTAACTCTGTAAACTCAATCTTTTTGATAATTTAATTAGAAACATGGGTTTTTCAGTGAAGTTCTTCTTGAATTTTATTGTTTTTTATAACTTGAATTGAAATATATATATATATTGTTTTTTTGAATAAATTTACATAAATATATTATTCTTGATTTTCTTACGGCTATTTTTTTAAAGATTTTATAGATTAGTGAATTGATGAATAAAGTATTTATATAAATTTAAATCTCGATTAAATTTTTTAATTATTTAACTTTATTTGTATATGTATCGTTTCACAAAGTTTCCCTTAATATGAATCAGTTTTAAATTTATTGGTAGCAAAAAGATGAAAACTACTATAATTCTGATACATCCCTATCTCAAAGCTTCATTAGATTAAAATTGAGCACCTATGCTACGCTAAAAAATTGTTTCTATCAAAATTTTAATACATCCCTTTGTCAAATATTCATTTAGATCCAATAGTGAATTATTTTATTCTTTTTTATAAACANAATATATTTTATATATATATATATATATATATATATATATATATATCTAAATTGAATTTAACTATTTAATTGATATTTATTTTTTAAATTAGTAAATAGTAAATATTTTATTTTTATTTTCTTATATTAAGTTGTTGGGAGAATATAATATTCGACACAAGCTATCAATAATTAGATTTGCATGTAAATACATTAAAAATGGTTTTGATAAATAATTTATAACTCTGATTAATTGTCCTTTGTGAAATATTTAATTTTTACATCCTTTGTATGTAATTTTTTTAAAAGTAATTAGATTTTTAACAATCTAGTGCTATCATATAGTTTTTGATGAAAAATATATTCACTTTACGTAAATACAATCATGAACAATCACATTTTTTTTTTTTTTATACATATTTTCAATTTTCCAGAATTTTGTTTGGTATATATCACTTTTGTTCACAATTATATCACAACCAATCAAAACCTGTATTGAGATGAAGTGTTTAAAAGAGAACTGAGAAAAACTAATTCTCAATATGTTTTTCAAATCTTTGAAGCACCTTAGAAAATTGGTCTCTTTTAATTGTTGAAGAACGGAAGAGGCTTATTAAGCCCTCTCCAGTGGAGGGCCTCCAGTGCAACAGCCTCCTTGACCTTGGTGGCTTCACAGCTCTTTTCCTGAGACAACAATAGATGAGATCGGTGAAGCCTAGACAGTGTCATCGGGGTCTTGACTGTGATTCGCCTTGCGTCCTCAGTATATATCTCATTAATAGTGACCCCTTCCTCGCAAAACGATTGGTAGCATTTTAAAGACACTAACAATGTTAATCCTTGATGAACAAAAGACGTGACTTATTGAATAAAAATATACTATAAGGTATTAAATCTTCTACGTGTGAAACCGATGAACATGTTCTTATAAGTCTAATTCCTCGCCGAATATATAGGTGCCACCGGTTGCATCACTTGTCAATAATCTCGTTAGAACTTAGTTGGTGAAGAAAAGTAATACTTTCTCTACAGATTTCAAGAGTAAAAAAATAATAAGAATCTAAACAAAACATCAATTTTCTTGGTCTCAGGTCACAGAAAATAGGAACATAGAAGAATATTGTTAGTTCTAAGATATATATCATTGTGCTGCCTACGCTTTAAACGAATCTAAATAACTCTCCTACGGATGCAACTAAAAAAAAAACACTTCTTCACGAAAAATATATATGACATGCAATTGTCAACTCTCATGAACACAGGCTAAAAGAGAACATCATCCGATAATAAATGCGTTAATTTGGATCAAGTGATGAATACCCATGAGTAAATTATTTGACAGAACAAAAAAAAAGACATAAAAGGATTAGCATAGAAAATATTCTAAAGAGAAGAAAGTGTAACATAGAAGACCATTAGGCATTTTATTCTCACTAATCAGTTTACTTAACTCACTCCAGGCTAATTCCATAATTCAGGTATAGGAAAGTGGTATCCTTACCTCCAGTTCTTTTTGGATTCACTGCGGTGATGAAAATACTGATGGGGTACTCCACTTGCACTGAATTTCCTCCAGATTGTTGCGGCTAAATAGATGTTAACAGTTGGGCCTCTGCGTATGACGATACGAAGGTTTTTAACAATGTGAAAACGATGTTGGGAAGATGAGTCAGAAATTTGCTCACTCTTTAAAGTGGAGATGGACTGAAACTCCATTCAGTGCACCCCCGAGACTGGCAATTCAGGGGTGGTGGTGGAGATTCTGACCCTTGATGAGTTTGAGGTGGCTGATTATATCTGCATATTTGTAGAACATATTTGTAAACAACATATTTCGTGATATAAACACCTTACGGGAAAGTACAGTGGTGAAAGTGGTGGGTGCATGTGTTAGATGGAGCTATTTTAATGACTTGGACCAAATCTACAATATATAAAAAAGAAGAGAAAAACAAAGCATGATAACAAAATGAAGCACAGTCCGCAAAAATAGATGCCTGAAATCAATTTCTTTTTGATAACGTTAACTCGAAGAATAAGAAATATGTGACAGAAGCCCGTGATCATACTTCTCCTTGCTTTGAAACGTAAATGAACAAAGGGAGTGACCTTACCTCCGAGTTTTTTTGGATTGACAGTGGTCACCAGAAGCACAGAGGGGACAGTGCTAGCCGCTGCTAACTTCCTTGCGAACTCAGATGCTGTCTTGTCCCAGAGGTAGAGGCTGAGGACCGGACCACTACAAAAACGTGAGCCATGAATAAGCAGTACGTTAACACATATTTAAGGAAGGCGATAATTAGAAGGGTTTTTTGACGTACTCTTTTGGCTGAAGATGCACCGTCACACATGCCCTCTGTGAACCACCGTCTGCGTCAATTGGAGAGAGCTGGTTGGGAGTCTGGCCGTTGATAAGCTTCATATGGCCGACTACATCTGCTCGTGCGACAGTAAACAAACAACAACCCATACAGTAAATACTTAGTTTGTCTATCACGGGTCGAATAAAAAAGAAAAGACTGGTCTTACCATACAAATCGCCCCTCCTGTCAGCGTTTTGTTCGAATTACTCAAACGAACGAAGCCTGAATCTATGTGTATCTATCTCCGAGGAATGCTCAGCGAGCTCAGAGAGAATGGAAGTCTCAGTGAAGCAAACGGTATATTTGTGATCCGAGACCCTGTACATGTTCTTGTTGAGCGTTGCAAAGAAGCTGGTGAGGCTGTAGATTGAGTTAGCTTTCAAGAGGCCACCAAATTTTGGTATACGGTTGGGTGCAACGAAACGTTGAATGACAGTAGACTGCAGTGAGGGCAGAGGAGGTTAGATATAGGCAGAGTATTAAGGGTGATTATATAATGCATGCACAGTGAAACTAACGCTAGGCAAATAGATACAGATTTGGTAGACACATGAAGAACACATAGGATGGAACTAATGATGGGGGATTTCGTTTTCATCTATTGTCAATGACGTTGCAAAATAAAGGTAGGAATCGAATTTGAGATACAGATTCATTAACAATTTTTACCTGCAGGTGAAACATCTATAACCAGACAACGCAAGGAGATCTTTGTGTTACATATGTATACGCACACACATCTTATGTAGTTTCCAAAGACACCAAAACAAACAGAGAAAACTCAACCTATGATATCGGGATGGGAATCGTACTGTGTTCCTATAAGTAGAAGCTCAAAGGTTTTGCCGATTATAATTCTTCCTAGTTCTCTGGTCTAAGGTTCGAAGGTCTAGGCAAAAAACATCACAGAGCAGGGATGCATCGCAAAGGATCTGAGCAGGAAACGATTAAGCGAAGGGAGGAATTGTACCTTCTCGTCAATGAGCAGAAGTTCCAACCCGATTAAGAGCCCACCTTTGTTGGGATTTCTGGCCTCCCAAAAATGCAGTAAGCGAAACACCAACTTCTCTTCACTGAGCCCCCACACGATGCCATCGAATGGCTTCACGAGCTGAGATGTAGTTCCGGAAACGGTGACCGCCTGGCGACTTTTGTAGTTCCCCTTAGCCATGTCTGCTGATAAGTATAGTGTCTGAGCCTGACGAAGGAGAAGGTCTCTACGGGCGTCACGGTATTTATCATCGCTGCCCGTGGGAGAGTAAGAGGCGGAAGCAATAACTACACAGTGGGTTACGAAAGCTTTAAAGGATCGAGGAGGTGGGAAGGCTCTGGTCTTTACGAAGTCGGTTACGAAACGGGAATGAATGAACTGCGTTGAAGACGTCGGTTGCCGGAGAAGCTGAGAAAGCCGACAGTCGGGGAGGCGCAGAAGGGGAAGACATTCTCCCGTGCCAAAAAAATGAGATGGGCCGAGTAGGATTTCTGCAACGTTTGGGCCCATAGGAACAGGTAAGATCATCTGAATTTCGTGGTTATGTAGCTCTGAACGAAAAATCCGTAAAAAACACAAAGAAGAGATCTGATTGGCCCTGATTTAATACGTGGCTTTTTGCTGAGGTGGACACCTTAAGAGAGCCAGGAATCTATCCCTTTTATATATATGTGACTAGGGGTCTGCCCGCGCTACGCGCGGGTTATGTTTTTATTTTTTTTTCCTTTTTTATTTGTTTTTGGTATAGTTTGTCTAATAAGTCTAAAAAGTTTGTAATTTAAAGTAAGCAGGAGGTAAGAAAATATAGCATATGAGTTGTGGGTCATTAGTGTTGATTTGGAAGATGGTGAATTTGGTTCGATTAGTTATTTCTTTTTTTTGTGACCTCACCCACTTTCCCTGTTTTTAATAAAAAAATTTGAAGTCATTATTTTTCTTTAATTTGGGTTGTGTCAATTATATATATTTTTCATTTTCTTAGATTTTCATATTATATTTTTATATTGTCTATACTTATTTATTGATAAGCATACAGTTCTTTTTATGAGATGACCCTCGTAGTTTCATATTTTAGGCTGTATTTATTTCTTTAGATTTGTATTTATACACATGTATATTGTACATGTGCCTATGGAGAAAGTACTAATGGAAAATGTCAATGTCGTTTCTTAACTTTCTGTTAGATTATATTTGTTGATATTTAGAAAGAGAAAGCAGTAATAGTTTTAACAAACTAAAAATGATTATTGATCCTCTTTTGATAGATCTGTATGATGTGTGTTTGTTGCTTTGATTTCTGCTTCTGCAGCTTGTTTGTTTTTTTTTGCTATCCATGATTAAAATTTGGATATCCTGTTTGGCTCCTTATTGAATAGATGGTTTGAGATTGAAAAGAGACAATCGTTAATTTAAATGATTTGCTTACAATTGTTTTTGCTTTCCCTCTATTGCAATCAATTTTCGGGGTTGATATTTTATGATTGTATTTCCAATATGGCATTCATCGAATACCAATACCTTGTTGTATTGGTTGATTTTTTTGTTGTATTTCTTTGATTGTTTGTGTTTTTCTCCAATTTCATTTGATAATGACGTAATCTAAAGTCCTACAATGTATAGTTTGGTTTATCATTTGGCATAAGATATAGATTAGTATATAAGACAATTTAATATTGAAATATATTTGGTATGTAAGTTGTAAAAGTTATTTTTTACTTTACCAGTGTTTAACTTTGCAGCAAGGTCTCAAGTATATTTGTATGTAGTGTTGTTTGGACATTCTTCGCAGAAGGCATAAACTCACCATTTTTTTGTGATTTGTTGGTATTTTATTGTTCTTTGGAGTTCAAATATATAAAAGTGGTGTTTGTGTTATAAAATTTTGTTATTATTATTTCTCCTTTATTTTCTCCTATTTTGTATTTAATTAGATGATCCTTTAAATCAGTACTGATTTTTTTTGGAATCGGTGTTTTTCTTTTTTGTTTTTTTACTTTTAACTGAATTGTTATGAACATATTATCTTTATCATGCAGATGTAATCAGATATAGAAGACGTTATATTTTATTTTATTTTTTATTATTTTAAGTGTCTTTCTCGTGTTTAATGTTTATTCTCTTATTAATGTATTTTTTATATTTGTTTTGGTATGTTGTATATAGATAAGAATATCTAATGATTTGAAATATAGAACATGTATTTTTTTTTTATAAATGTTTGTTAATTTGTGGTGTACATGTACACGCGGATTTATATTTTAGTTCTATTTTTATTTTATTCTTTTATTATATTTTTTGAATATTAAAATTAAAAATAAGTTGTATATTACATTATTGTTTGAAATAAATCTGTAAACTCAAAATTTATGATAATTCAATCAGAATCATGGATTTTTCAGTGAAGTTCTTCTTGAATTTTATTGTTTTTTTTAACTTGAATTGAAAAGTATTGTTCTTGTTTTTTATTCTTGAATAAATTCACATAAATATATTATTCTTGATTTTCTTACGGATTTTTTTTTACTTTAACTTTTTTATAGATTTTATGGATTAGTGAATTGATGAAATTTTTTTTATCGTGTTAGATGAATTTCAAATTCGGTTCAAAAGTTTAATTATTTAACTTTATTTGTATATGTATTGTTTCACAAACTTGTCCTTAATATATAATCAGTTTTAAATTTATTGATAGAAAAAATTGAAAACATAGATAAAAACTACTATAATGTTAAATGGGAATTGAGACTAATTTAGTGCACTCATCCGCTACATGAGCACTTACGTTACCCAAAAATTGTTTCTACAAAAATTCTGATACATCCCTTTGTAAAAGCTTCATTTAGATCCGATCATGAATTCTTCTATATAAACACGCATGTAGGAGTTGAATTGTCTTCCTCCACTTCTCCTATGCTTCATTTAGTTATTATAATGGTATTGTCTTTCTCCACTTCTCCTTTGCTTTTCTTTCAGTATGAACTATACAAACCATACATAGTTGCTGGAGGGAATAAGCTCTTCTGTCTCAGCTTCAACTGAGAAGCTTCCAGTTTCCACGTAAACTATAAAGCCAAGTGAGACCAATAATTAGCTCTAGATCTGTTTAAGCCCTATCTCTCTAAGAACCATCCAAGATAAGTAGGACATCGCCTAAGCCAATGAACGCATCTGTTACTGCTCAATTTTCAATTTTCAGCCGTTGCTCCTTGATGCATTGTTCCTGCTCCTTCTGTTTCCTTCTCTCTTCCTCTAGTTGTGTGTTTTAGCCTTTCACATTCTAACTCATACTGAAAGCAAACAAAAGAGTAGCTGTTTAGTACACTGTGTCTGCTCATTGTTCTAGACAATACATAAAGAAAGTGCGAGAAACTACCTTAAGCATCTGATTGCTTAACTTTAATATCTCTTGTTCCACCAGTTCAGCATGATTTCCCTACGAAAATTACTTATGTTACCATCATCCATGTTCCAAGATGTAATTGAAATTAAAAAATTGGCTCTTCTATGTCTAACTTTTGGCGTTTCAACAAAGCAGCATCAGTCAAGATCTGATACATTTAAACACATAGAGAATTAAGATAGAAAAAAGAGAGTAATATATCTCTGTAAAGAAACAACAGAAGTTGAAATGCTTTAAATTAAAATGCAGACCTCATTCACTTGAACAGAGTTGGTGATGCGCTTGGCTCTGCTTGCAAATTGGAGAGTTCCATTCAAATTTAACTGCACCCATCTAAAGGACAGAAAAAACCCATTTTTGGATCGTAATAAGGTAAACCAGACTTATAACATATTATACTTACATAATACAATTTGTCAACCACACATGAATTTGCTATGGAAACCCCAAATCATCATTCATCCTATCTTGAACACTCGGAGTTACTTTCTTTAGTAATAAAAGTAACTTCTCAAAGTTGTAAGAAGAACAGAACTGTGCGTAGTATTCGTCAAAGTCATCAGATTACAACGTAAGAGGATAAATGACACTTTAATTATCTGAAGATTCATATTTGGGTTGATAAAAATGTTTGCCGAGGTAATGGAAATCCTAAAGATAACATGAAAACTCCGAAATTGATAACATGAAAAGAGGTAAGAGCAGGTAACTCTTTACCCATTGTAATTGATATACCCAGCAAGATCACTTGGCTGCGTGAAACAAATTACAAAAAAAAAAAAAATCAAAAGTTTAAGAGTGATATCTACATTTAGAAAGATATTATAGATTAGGAGAGTCATAATAAACTGGCTAGTCTATTATACAAATATACCAGAAGAGCTGAAACTTTGGGCTTATGCCATCGCTCTTCCTTGAACCACAACAGTCCGTTTCTTCTTCTGCAACCGATGAGAAGAAAGGTAAACAAAATCCAGATTTTAGATCAAATCCAGAGACTCGGATCACATGAACACATTTTCAGACTTCGGGCCTTATGCCATCACTCTTTCTTGAACCACAACAGTCCGTTTCTTCTTCTGCATCTTGAAGTTAATAGTTCCATAGTTTAACGGAGAAGCTAGGCAATAGCAGCTGAAATGTATAGAAACTAAAACACTGTTAAATGGAAAAATCTGGTCCTTTTGAATTTGGACAAACTAAATCAGAACTTGCATCAATCAGCACAGGAAGATTGATCAAGAAAATAGCAGTAGGAGCTGCATCAAGAGCTGAAGATATTGGATATTACAGGTACACTCCACAAATAGAGTAGCACTGAACCTTGAAAGGGAAATTTTCATAGATGATGATGATGATGATATTACAGGAGAAGAAGATTCATAATCAAATTACAAAAGGCCCAAGTAAGCAGTAAGGTTTTACATTTAAGGAGCCGTAGGTGGGTAAAGAGGTTTTGGTTGATAAGCTAAAACCAAGACTGATCAGACAGACCTATCAAACAAATGAACTGGTGCCAAGACTGTCTACTGCTTGTGTATGATGCTCCAAATACTGTAACATATCTCATACGCAGTCATATTATTTGTCTCAAATTGGAACTTCTCAATGACCCTTTTCTCGATATCTACCATATCTATTGAATATTTAAATCAAGGATTCAAAACACTTAAGGATAAAAGCGAATGAGACTTGTGGTTGAAAACGAATATGAAGACAGTAGCGAGACGATATGAAAGAAGAGGATACAGCCTGCGATTTTTGATGGATCCTCAATGTCCGGTATAACTTCAGTTACAGAAGCAAACATATAGAGCTTTTTCGTGCAGAGAAAAAGAGGGAACAAAACAGAGGTTCAGAAAACAAATGTCCCACCAACATTCAGAAGAAGCAATTGCAATAGTGGGTTTGTGGATATTACTCAGCTCTCAAGTCGTCCCGCTCTTTTCTCTTCGTAGATTGCCTTTATTCATCAACCGACGTCCATTGTGCATTCAGGTCTTTGAGTTCATCAGCGACGACTGTATTGACAGAAAACCAAACAAAAGAAGAAAGATATATCATGCTCTTGAACCAAATAATTTCACTGAAAATAAAGTCAGTGCACTAAATATCACTTATCTAAGCTCGTCCTTAAGCTTTGAAAGCTTGGATGACAGTGCACTGCAGCGTGTCCAAAGTCAGTTAGTTGGATTTAGGCTATTGAATACTACGCACTGCAATGGCATAAAACATTCCAAGCAGAAATTAAGTACTGTAATGCATACGAACGGATGACGGAACCGAAGCTATATCAAATCAGATTTCGGTAATGGAATAAGAACATAAGGTGGCTAAGTGTTTCTTTTAAAGGAAGACAGATTTACCAACTAAAAGATTGTGAAACTCGATTTCAGATTTAGGCAGATAATATGGATACACCACTAAAGGCACCGAGAGTGAAAGCAATAACGAAGGAGCACATACCTTCTCATCAATCAGAAACAGTTCCAGACCAATTAACATGCCACCTTTGTTCGGGTTGCGTGCCTCCCAAAAATGCAGCAAACGGAACACCACTTTGTCTTCGCTCAGTCAAGCTTTGATGGCGGCCAAAGAGATTTCCGTCGGCGATGATTTGGCTGATAGAGTAGCAGGCGGAGCAGATTTTGCGTTCTTCTTCGCCATTTTTCCGGTGGTCTAAGTCGAAGAAGTTTGAGATGGGAAGAAATGGCTAATTCCGGCCGGTAT
Source organism: Isatis lusitanica (assembly GCA_900406415.1). Lineage (NCBI taxonomy): Eukaryota > Viridiplantae > Streptophyta > Magnoliopsida > Brassicales > Brassicaceae > Isatis > Isatis lusitanica. The sequence continues at coordinate 4,198 of OVBB01001200.1, read as the reverse complement.
TTAACATCGAAGGCTGTGACAATTGAAGAGTCGCCATTTACTCTGCGATTAATGGAACTAATTAAGAGATGAGAAAGTGGGACGAATGGGTTTGACACGATCTTCTTACGAAACGGACGACTCTCAAGCTCACCGGAACGGCGATAGGAAGAAGAGGAAGGAAGACCGTCGGCGATATGGACTGCAATGAGAACGACAGGCCCGAAAAAATTTGGTCTTTACGGTGGGCCCAAATTGAACCCTTACCGTTTCTACTGTCGAGAACTTAGCCTAGGCAATAGTCGTAAATTATAGTGGGCTTACAGATGTTGATCAATGGCAAGTTTCTGGCCCAAACAAAATGTACTCGAATTAGTCATGGAATGTGTGGTACTCAAATTAGTCACTGCAGCTTTCTGATTGGCCAGTGAATTATTACGTGGCTTTATAGCTTACGTGGACACCTTCACTGTCCAGGAATCCAAGCCCTTTTAATATATAGTAGATGGTTAAGATCCACTAATGCACTCTATTCCCCCAGAATTAATCTTTCACATTGTACTTTTTAATATTTTTTATCCAATATGCATCCAATTAAAAAAATTTCTAAATTTGCTCTTCGAGTCAAAGCTGGATTTTTTGTTTTTTTTAGATCTTCCGGTTTTATCCAACAGTTTTCTTTTTTACGGTATAAACAACGGTTTAGATCTTCCTTATCCGTGATCTGACACCGACATGCAGATTTAAATTTATTAAAATCATTTTCTTATTTTTAGGGTTCCATCATTTACCCTCTTTTTGTGAACAGTAATTTCTTAGTTGATTGGATTTTCTCCTTGTCTTCTCCTTTCAGATCTGATCGTGTCTTGTCTGCTCCCGTCAAGTTTTATTGTTTTTTTTATGGTTGTTTCACCGATATCATCACTTCTGGAATGTTTTCTGGTCCTTAAAGCATTATTCTTCCTTGTTTGTGCTATTTTGTATAGAAGGATCCAGTATTAGTTGGTGTGTTTTTCTTTGCAGCCTCTTTTTCTTTAGCATTTTCCTTAGTTTCTGATTAAACGAGTTGGTTTTTTTGCAAGTGCAGTATTTACGTGTTTTCTTTTTGGCGTTTATTTAGGTTAATTTCCATATTTTTTAATCTATAATAATAACTTGGGGGAATTTTGGGGCCTCTGAGGCCACCCACCTCAGCAAAAAAACTCTCCTAAAATCGTGCCACGTCAGCTCATTTTTGTAAGCAAAAAAATTATATTCCGAGAACATCCACTTCATTACCACTAAACCCCTTACATCTCTTTAAAACATGTCAAATTACTTGTTTAGCGACTCAATTTTGCTCTCTCCATTTTAGTTTTTAATCTAGTTTCACTCCCTAATTCTACAACGCTTTCTTTTGCTAGGGAAACCACGGAGACGACAGATCAAATAACCATTGGAATTTTATTCCTTTGGTTTCGTTTAAGCTTCTCCTTCTCCGTGTTGAACCCAGCGTAAAGGAAGACCAGCTTTCCATTGATGTCCTGGTCGACTATACTAAAACGCCCAAAATAAAGTGTAAGAGACTTTTAAGCTTTTGTTGGACTGTGTTGCTCTGAGTTTTGAGATGGCTTGATCTCTGTGCCATCTGTAGGGAATTTTGCTGACTTTCTCTTCAGGTTGCAGGAAGCAATTTTGACTGCAGTACTCGACTCATGGATATGCTAATGGATAGGGAGGTAACGGTTTATTCAGAAACAAGAAAGCAGCAGTCGCTGCAAAATCCAGTCCACCTGAGAAAGTTGCATAGAAGCGATCATCATCAAAACGAAAGAAGACAGATGATGACATTCATACAATTGTAAAGACGTCTTCTAAGAGAAAGAAGTTTGAAAAAAATAACTTAAGGCCTTAGCTCTTTCAAAGTCGGCATCAAAAGACAAGCCTGGTTTGGTTAGACAAATATTTTGACCAAAAACGAAGCTATAAGCCACAATAAACAATTGAAATCCATTGTCGGCACCTACAAGTCCCCACTCTACAACAAGTTATTTAAGCAAAATCAAAAGCAAACAAAGGAATCGAATTCAAGATGACTGATATCACACACACCTCTATGGCTCTATTAAACCAGTTTGACTAATGAGGGATGAAGTGTATTTAAATTGCGGCCCTGAAAAAACATGTATATTTTGTGGGTTAAACCCAGTGTTTTTCTGCTTTAATCTTTAATCAATGACATACATAAAAAAACTTTTTAAAAAAAAGATAGCTTATAGAAAGAAAATGTAAAAAAATTTAAAATATATAATCCCGCGATCACCTAGTGAGGTATTAAACTTGGTGAAAGAATTTTTATATGGAGTCAAACTTAAAATTTCTTCGGACGAGGTTAATTTTAAAATACGATCTTAAAATTTCTTTGGACGAGGATTCAAGACACGGTTAGTACGTTCCGAGATCTCCCATCCATGATTAAAAATATTTTATACTATTTTATGTAATCATGAAGTTTTACGCATGCACACACATACGGATGACGTGTCAAATACGAGTTCCATGAATCTGCATGCATTTCGAGTTTTGCAAGACAGGACAAAGAACTCGTTTTAGTTCAATAATTTAATTTGTTATGAGTTTAGATTTGGTTGGACCACGACCTCTTTATCCAGTCCTCTTATTTGCCAACTATCTATTCCTCATTTATTTGTCAGGAACCATTATTGTACTTGTTAAATTTTAAAATACATCTCTGATTAACCAAAATGTGGTGCCTCTTTAAATGCCCACATTCAAACAAAATCCAGCGGTCTGGAATTTATATCCTCCAATAATTCTCAGAAATCAAACTTACAATATCATCACTTATCCAATGGCATTACAACCAGTGACGGATTTAGGAGAAATTTTAACTGAGGGCACTATCATATATTTTGAATTAAACGAGAGTATTACCATAAATTCTGAGCTAATTATTTAAAGAAAATCAAAATTGTAAACTAATTATATAAAGAAAATCAAAATATAGTGGGGGCACGTGACCCCATCCGTCGTAGGCTGCGTCGCCACTAATTTACAACTCGATTTCGTTTATAAATTTTTGATGTGCACTTGATGTTTGTAACAGACATATACAATGTTACATGATAAAGTGAACAAAATAATAGATTTTTCTTTCTTCTTCTGATGGTAAAAATAATAGACTGCTAAACGAAAATATTAAATAAATGTTTGTTGAAGTCAAATAGATAACAATGATTTATTATTATTTCTAAGACATTTGTTTAGAACCGCGCGCAATGAATAGTATTAATAATTGTAACCTTCATGGCATTTCACTTGATGGGCATGCCCATGCTGGCTGGAATAGATAGGGATCGAAGAGACTGTTAGGTCACACTCACACGTGATGAAGGTACGAGGGAAGTATTGCGTGGCGAAACTGAGAGAAGAGATAACCCAACTTAAGTACAAAGAGCGACCATCTCCATGCCAGCTTGTCACTCACTTCCATCCTAATTTTGTCCACTTCCTCTAGAAATAGGCTGTTTGTGAAAAAATGTGAGCTTATGTCATGTGAATATTCTTTTTAGTTAATCTAGATTTTCGGATACCGATGAATCGATCGGAATAGGTATTGTCCAATCTTGGGATTTATGAGCTGATCAGTTGTATTACAATTCCGAAAAATCAGTCCGAATGAACATCCGATTAATCTTGAAATTCGGAAGTCATATTAAATACTCGGTGATCAAGGATACTTGAATTCATGTGGTACTATGCTAGTAGCACAAATTTTACTACTTACTCGATCGATCATAAAACCTTGGTTCTTATATGAATACTTACAAATTAAACATCACAAAATGAAGTAAAATCGTTCTGTAGAACAGAGGAAGTATCTCATTCAGTGAAAACAACCAATCATTATTTTGTGAAAATATGTTTTATAAAAATAAAACAGTAATAAACTTAATATGGGGAAGCCCTAGCAATCGCTATAATACTTCATGATTCTCCATAAACATTTTGTATGGACTTTGTTATTATATACAGTATATAAAATAATGGATTTGACCAAATACATATAATATATGAAATGACAGATTATCAAGTTTCTATCTTCCATTAAATAATATTTTCATTTCGATGTAGATTAAAACAGAAAAATGAATTTCACTAGAAAACCATATATATATATATATATATATATATATATATATATATATATTTTTTTATA
>OVBB01001199.1:0-15430 GCA_900406415.1 Isatis lusitanica | reverse complement strand
TTCATAAATCAATATTTTGTGATTATTAGAATTGTCTATTAATTTGGGCTTCGGTTCAAATAATTAATTATATTCTAATTAATTTTGAGACGTAAATGTAGGCCAGTTAATATCTGTGTTACTAAAATATAGTGATTGTATATAATTATTTCCATAAAATTGATTTTAAAATTATTGATTTCAAAATTCGGATTTTTTATTTTGAAAATATAGTTAACAGGCCACGATTTGAAAAAAAAAAAATAGTAAACCCAAAAATCTAGGGAATATCTCCAAATCCGAAAACTGTTAAAAGATACTAGGTGGTGGCCCGCACCTTGTGCGGGCAGAGTCGCAGAGACTTGCAAAATACATTTGCAAAATAGATAAATCTAACATATGTATCGGACACCAACATAACATGTTAGATGAGTAATATATGAATTTTGCATAAGTCGACATCGAATGAGTATCATAGAACATGATAACACACTCATCAAATTATCACATACAAAGAATAAATATAAAATAGTGTTCACATTAAAGCAATTACAAAATGTAACGAACGTCTAAAAAGCAATAATGCTTAAATCACAAAACAAAAAACCCCAACACAAAATCCATAAATCATTAAAGGGCAAATTAACATACACATTCCAAAGCAATTCACCAAATCCTAGTATATGAAAATCTCATGATCCGAAAAAAAACAATGGAAAATTGTTAACTGACTCAGCCAAAAACAACGATCACAAAAAGACTACGGTGTCTTTTGTTATATTGATACCATAAATCTTGTGATCTATGAGCACTGTAAACATTGCACGTGCACAAGTGAATCAATGGTAGGGCATACACCAAAAACACGCTCATCCTTGGAGCCATTACATGTATCACATTAGACCAACCCATCAGATCAACCACAATATCCATACCAATACAATACACAGACTCTATACTGATCATAGATGAGCAAGCATCAACCTCATAGTCATGAATTCCTTATAAATGAATTGCACATATTTTGAATTCTTCTCCTCGTTGCTCCTCGTTACTCCTCCTTGTATTGNCCTCCTCCCCCCCCCCCCCTCATTTCTCCTCCTTGCTTCACTTCTTTTTTTCTCCTCCATACAGAAAATAGTCATGAATTCCTTATAAATGAATCGCACATACATTTTCAGTTCTCCTCGTTGCCCCTCGTTACTCTTCCTTGTTTCTCATCCTTGTTTCTCATCCTTACTTTTCCTAATCCTCGTTTCTCCTACTTGCTTCTCCTCCTCGTTTCTTCTCCTCCTTGCTTCTCCTCCATACAGAAAATATTCATGAATTCCTTATAAATGGATCACACATATATTTTCAATTCTTCTCCTCGTTACTCCTCCTTGTTTCTCCTACTTTTTTTACAAAATAGGATAATTACCAAACGAATTTGCGGCATTTTACCAATTGTTAAAACAGGATAAAAATCGCTAACGATTAAAATATATATATACAACTCGGCGACTTATAAACTAAATACTGATTCAGCGGTTATAGAAATAAGCACATATTCAATGCGTTTTCTTAGAGTTTTCATTATATGATATATTATCAACACTTTGATTTTCCTTATCCTCGACATTTGTTTTTTTTTAAGGTTTCCATTACGCCACATCGATATTTAATTTTTTTAAACACACACTTATGTTGCTAGAATCTAACGAATATTATCCTAATCTTAATGTTGGTTTGTGCCGCAGATTTTTGTAAAAAAAAAGAGAAATAAAAAGTATAACACAATTATATTATATCGACACTTTGATTGTCCTTATCCTCAACGCTCGTTGTTCTAGGGTCTCAATTATGCTATGATGTTTCTTAAAATTTCTAAACACATCAAACAAAACCAAACGCTAGACCATTGAATAATAAGCTGGGGGATCACACGAAAACAGTAGATTTCGAATCAAAAGATTAACAGCGACAAACAAAAAAAAATATGAGACGATAGAAAAAGATGGCACACTTCTCCGAATGTTTTATTATACATGTTCCACGTTTACAAAATATCAAGAAACTTTAAAAATCCAAATCCTCTCTATATACATCATCTAATATTACAAAAACATCTTTTCCTACTCGAGTAACCAAATCCATACGTTCCCGATCATATTATTGAACCACAAGAACAAAAGGACATATAGGACACCACGAACTCATAAAATACAGTACTGAACTATATCATATCCCAGACCATCAATAGAAACCAACTCAGTAACCCGCTCGCGTGCACACATACAACTGCTTCCACAGTCAACCCATCGAGAAAGTGATATAAAACCCGTAACACATCAATCTCTGCAAAACAAAAGACTCCCATCATGATATAATAAAAAACCTAAAACAATAAAACAAAAACATACCGTGTGAGATAATAGGCTTCGACGTAAAGGATTAGGGTTTTTAAGAAGCGGTGGCAGCTTACGATCTCAAACGATAAGGAGTCGACAACACATGAAACGTAAAACTAATCGCTAATTAGGGTTGGTCAAAAGTGGTGAACTGTCGAGAACCACAAACAGCAGAAGCAGATCAGAATACACCGATAAAAATTTCAAAAAGTCGAGAACACACCTAATCCCTGCAAAACAAATTACAACCTACAAAAATAAGCGAACAAGTACAAAAATAAATAGTACATAGTCATCAAGATTAAAAAAGTTCAGAACATACCCAACCCTTGCAAAAAAAAAAAAAAATACGAAAGACCTAGAAACAAAGAAACACAAAAAGAGGAACGGCAGAATAGAGAAAACGTTTCGTGGAATACATCGGTGTTTATTTATATACTAACCTGCAAAAATCGAAAGAAAAAACTGACTCGCCACAAACCTTCTCCTCCTCGTTTCTACTACTTGCTTCTCCTCCTTACAGAAAATAGTCATGAATTCCTTATACATGGATCGCACATATATTTTCAAGTCTTCTCCTCGTTGCTCCTCGTTACTCATCCTTGTTTCTCCTCCTTCTTTCTCCTCCTTGCTTCTTCTACTTGCTTCTCCTTATCCTCGTTTCTCCTACTCGCTTCTCCTCCTCGTTTCTCCTACTTGCTTCTCCTCCTTTCTTCTCCTCCTTTCTTCTCCTCCTTACTTCTCCTCCATAGAAAAAAATAGTCATGAATTCTATATAAATGGATTGCACATACGTTTCCAATTCTTCTCCTCGTTCCTCCTCCTTGTTTCCCCTCCTCGTTTCTCCAACTTGCTTCTCCTACTTGATAATGAACTCCTACTTGCTTCTCCTCCTAGCTTCTCCTCCTCGTTCTCTTACTTGCTTCTCCTCCTTGCTTCTCCTCCTTGCTTCTCCTCCTTACAGAAAATAGTCATGAATTCTTTATAAATTGATCGCACATATATTTTCAATTCTTCTCCTCGTTGCTCCTCCTTTTTCCTCTTACTTGCTTCTCCTACTTGCTTCTCCTTATCCTCGTTTTTCCTACTTGCTTCTCCTCCTAGCTCCTGTCCTCGTTTCTCCTACTTGCTTCTCCTCCTTTGTTTTCCTCCTTCTCCATACAGAAAATAGTCATGAATTCCTTATAAGTGGATCGTACATATATTTTGAATTCTTCTCCTCGTTTCCCCTCGCTACTCCTCCTTGTTTGTCCTCCTTGCTTCTCCTCCTTGCTTCTCCTACATGCTTCTCCTACTTGCTTCTCATACTTGCTTTTCTTTATCCTCGTTTCCCCTACTTGCTTCTCCTACTTGCTTTTCCTTATCCTCGTTTCCCCTACTTGCTTCTCCTCCTGGCTTCTCCTCCTGGCTTCTCCTCCACACAGAAAATTGTCATGAATTCCTTATAAATAGATTGCACATATATTTTCAATTCTTCTCCACGTTGCTATTCGTTACTCCTCCTTGTTTCTCCTCATTGCTTCTCCTACTTGCTTCTCCTTATCCTCGTTTCTCCTACTTGCTTCTCCTCCTCGTTTCTCCTACTTGCTTCTCCTCCTCGTTTCTTCTACTTGCTTCTCCTCCTTTCTTCTTCTCTTTGCTTCTCCTCTATACAGAAAATAGTCATGAATTCCTAATAAATGGATTGCACATATGTTTTCAATTCTTCTCCTTGTTGCTCCTCGTTACTCCTCTTTGTTTATCCCCCCTTGCTTCTCCTACTTGTTACTCCTACTTGCTTCTCCTCCTTTCTTCTCCTATTTGCATCTCCTCCTTTCTTCTCCTCCTTGCTTCTCCTCCATACAGAAAATTGAAATGAATTCCTTATAAATTGATCGCATATATATTTTCAATTCTTTTTCTCGTTGCTCCTCGTTACTCCTCCTTCTTTCTCCTCCTTCTTTCTCTTCCTTGCTTCTCCTACTTGCTTCTCCTACTTTCTTCTCCTACTTGCTTCTCTTTAACCTCGTTTCTCGGACTTACTTCTCCTCCTGGTTTCTCCTACTTGCATCTCCGCCTTTCTTCTCCTCCTTGCTTCTCCTCCATACAGAAAATTGAAATGAATTCCTTATAAATTGATGGCACATATATTTTCAATTCTTCTTCTCGTTGCTCCTCGTTACTCCTCCTTCTTTCTCCTCCTTCTTTCTCTTCCTTGCTTCTCCTACTTGCTTCTCCTACTTTCTTCTCCTACTTGCTTCTCTTTAACCTCGTTTCCCGGACTTGCTTCTCCTCCTGGTTTCTCCTACTTGCATCTCCTCCTTTCTTCTCCTCCTTGCTTCTCCTCCATACAGAAAATTGTAATGAATTCTTTATAAATTGATCGCACATATATTTTCAATTCTTCTTCTCGTTACTCCTCCTTCTTTCTCCTCCTTCTTTATCTTCCTTGCTTCTCCTACTTGCTTCTCCTACTTTCTTCTCCTACTTGCTTCTCTTTAACCTCGTATCTCATACTTGCTTCTCCTCATGGTTTCTCCTACTTGCATCTTCTCGTTTCTTCTCCTCCTTGCTTCTCCTCCATACAGAAAATAGTCATGAATTCTTTATAAATGTATCGCACATATATTTTCATTTCTTCTCCTCGTTACTCCTCCTTGTTTATCTTCCTTGCTTCTCCTACTTGCTTCTCCTTATTCTCTTTTCTCCTACTTGCTTCTTCTCCTAGCTTCTCCTCCTTGTTCTCCTACATGCTTCTCTTACTTGCTTCTCCTCCTTGCTTCTCATCCATAGAGAGAATAGTCATGAGTTCCTTATAAATGGATCACACGTGTATTTTCAATTCTTCTCCTCGTTGCTCCTCGTTGCTTCTCCTCCTTGTTCTACTACCTGCTTCTCCCACTTGCCTCTCCTCCTTGCTTCTCCTCCATTCAGAAAATAGTCATGAATTCCTTATAAATAGATCGCACATATATTTTCAATTCCTCTCCTCTTTACTCCTCTTTACTCCTCTTTACTCCTCCTTGTTTCTCATACTTGCTTTTCCTACTTGCTTCTCCTTATCTTCGTTTCTCCTACTTGCTTCTCCTTCATGGTTCTCCTACTTGTATCTCCTTCTTTCTTCTCTTCCTTATTTCTCCTCCAAACAGAAAATAGTCATTAATTCCTTATAAATGGATCGCACATATATTTTTAATTCTTCTCCTCGTTGCTCCTCGTTTCTCCTCCATGTTTCTCCTCCTTGCTTCTCCTCCTCGTTTCTCCTACGTGCTTCTCCTACTTGCTTCCCCTCCTCGTTTCTCCTACTTGCCTCTCCTCCTTTCCTCTCCTCTTTCCTCCATACAAAAAATAGTCATGAATTCCTTATAAATGGATCGCACATATATTTTCAATTCTTCTCCTTTTTGCTCCTGGTTACTCTTCGTTGTTTCTCCTCCTTGTTTCTCCTACTTGCTTCTCCTTATCCTCGTCTCCTACTTGCTTCTCCTCATAGCTTCTCCTTCTCATTTCTCCTCCTTTCTTCTCTTCATTGCTTCTCCTCCATACAAAAAATAGTCATGAATTCCTTATAAATGGATCGCACATATATTTTCAATTCTTCTACTCGTTACTCCTCCTTGTTTCTCCTCCTTGCTTCTCCTACTTGCTTCACCTAGTTGCTTCTCCTAGTTGCTTGTCCTAGTTGCTTCTCTTACTTGCTTCTCCTTATCCTTGTTTCTCCTCCTAGCTTCTCCTCCTCGTCTCTCCTACTTGTTTCTCCTCCTTGCTTATCCTACTTGTTTCTCTTACGTGCTTTTCCTTATCCTCGTTTCTCCTACTTGTTTCTTCTCCTCGTTTCTTTTACTTGCTTTTCCTCCTTTATTCTCCTCCATACATAAAATAGTCATGAATTCCTATAAATGGATCGCACATATATTTTCAATTCTTCCCCTTGTTGCTCTTCATTAATCCTCCTTGTTTCTCCTCCTTGCTTCTCCTACTTGGCTTCTCCTACTTGCTTCTCCTTATCCTCGTTTCTCCTTCTCCTCCTCGTTTATCCTACTTGCGTCTCCTTCTTTCTTCTCCTCATTGCTTCTCCTCCATACAGAAAATAGTCATGAATTCCTTATAAATGGATCACACATATATTTTCAATTCTTCTCGGTCTCGACTGATAATTAACATAATTATTTTCTTGGCTTTATATAATAGGATTAAAACACAACATTATTTTTTATCATAAACACTTTTATCCTCACAAACCGAAAAAGTATTTAAAACCTAGGTATTTAAACCCGTTATACGCTTGGGTGGTATAATCCCTCCTAAACCTACCGAACATTCAAAACACAAACTTTTTTCCTCATATTAGAGCCACATTTCTTGTGATTAAAAAGTAAAACATTGGTTGAAACCGACTTGTAACCAATGGCTTTCAGCACTACACTGCACACACACAAAAACGAACATGCTTTCTTTGGATTTTTTTCACTGAAATTCTTTCATTAGAGAGGATATGTTTTTACCTGCAATTACGATCTGCAAAATCTCCAATACCAACTGCAATTTTCTTTCCGCTTCCAACACCTATAAGTACAAAGAGTTATGGAGGAAGTGTTACACTATTGTATCCTCAACAATCACAAATACATTTTTTAGTGTCTCAATCAAATAGTAGAGCTAAGAAAGAAATAGGTGATACGATAAGATAGTTTTCCCTTCAGGTCGACTTACTTTGAAAAATGGTTTTCTCCAATTTAACGCTGGAAACATGGCCCTTGCTTCCATCTGACTCTAAGAACCTCTGAGGTTGGGAGAAGAAAACAAAGTGAAGTTCTCGTTAATCACGCTCTGCTTCGGATGTTACTGCTGCTACAACAGCTTTTGATGATAATTCATATATTCTCTTCCTCGCATTACTAATTTTCATTTTTTGCAATTTTGAACTCCCTCGGTTTACCAATGCGTTGAACCACACCATTGCCATCTAGATATGTTTCAAATTAAATGAACATTTATGTTAATAAAAACTACAATAATATCAAATAAAAATTCATAATAAATAGAGTCGAAATAACAACACACATATCATATACTTAGGTTGAAGAAATAGACTATCCAAAACTCGATCAACATTTAAAATGGTCGTATGAGATAGAAACTCAATTTTCAAAGGGGAATCGGGTGGAAGATCAAACATCATCTAGTGAATGAGCTTCTTTCTTGGCTTCCTTCCTCGTCTCATGCATATTGATTTATTCTGGTTCAAATCAACATTGGATACAAAAATTATCGATCAGCGTTCATAGCTAACAAAAAATTGTTATTTACGAAATATTTTGAATTGAAATATTATAATCTGTCAATTTGGTGGATAACTTCTTGAAATTTATACATGTTGGGTCGGTAACATGCTAAGATTATTTTGTAGGCTCTTTGATTTATCTATGAGACTTGCCTGTTTTCCTTCCTTGGATGCCAAGTTATATCTTTTTTTATACGAACTCTTCTCCTGCAAAAAAATATATATCTTAATCTCTCAGCACACATAATTACATAGACACACATGTATAAGATACATTGTGAAAATCGATTGATTGAAACCTTCCCTGAAGTTCTCCACAGTACGTAGCATTCATTTCGTTGTTGTGAGACCCAGATAATGTGGATAGATCGCAAGCATAAAACTGTTGTGTTAAAGTAGTGAAATAACAGCAAATCCAGAGAGAAGACCAAAACGTTTCAGTGTAAGATATTTACATGTCTGTAACTTTATATGTTTTTGACTAAAGCTAAGAGGGCTTTTTCACCTTTTACATGAGAAAAGGCTCCTTACTTCTCTCGATCAATAGACAAATATATTCTCCAGAAGATTTTTTTTAGGAAACTACTCAAATCTGTCTCTCAGAAAACCTTCATACTGATATTATCCGGAGAGTTTGTTTATCTCGTGAAGTTGTTCCTAGATCTTCAATTAGATCTCATAAAAAGAAAAAGAAAGATATGAACAAAAGGTTAATTTTATTAAAGTATCCACCATAAAAGATAAGAATACTATATTCTTCAACGAACACGGTCTCTTACCCTCCCACTCCACCTTGTGGAGGGTATGTGGGTCTCTATCCCCTCCCGTGAACAAAATCAAGATGAATATCACGACCAAGCAAAGGTCTATTTGATTCCAAGCAAAACACATTAATATATGATTCTTTGCCCTGACTACTCTTGCCTTGAATGTGAACACTCAATCCACTTTCTCTATCATCACACCAATTAATAAACTTGATTGCGAGGAACATTTTAATAGAGAATATTTTAGTACCTTCAATTAAGAACTTCAAACTCTCCAGTACCAACTGAAATTTTATTTTCGCTTCCAACACCTACAAATACAAAGAGTTAGGGATGAAGTGTTACATTGTATCATCAACAATCACAGATACATTTTATGAGTGTCTCAAACAGCTGAGATAAGAAAGAAACAGGTGATACAGTAAGATTGTTTTGACCTGAGGTTCACCTACTTTGAAGAACGGCCCTTGCTTTCATCTGACTCTAAGAACCTATTTGGTTGGCAGAAGAAAACAAAGTGGAGCTCTTGTTGATTGTCTGCTTCGGATGTTAGTACTGCTCCTACAGCAAACTTTGACAATAATTCATAGATTTTTCTTCTTCACTCTACTTTTTTAATTTTTCTGCAAACTTGAACCCTAAGTTTACCAACGCGATGAACCACATCGATGACATGCATCTAGATATGTTTTAAAATAACATTTATGTTAATAAAAATGCAATAATATCTAATAAAATTTCAGAATAAATAGAATCAAAATAACAACACCTATCAGATATTTTTGATCTATTATGTCAAAAACCTTTCCGGTTGAAGAAAAAGACTATCTGAAACCTGATCAGCGTTTAAGATGGTTGTAAGAAGTAGAAACTCAATTATCAAAAGGAAATCGTCCGGTCGAAGACCAAACATCATCTTGTGAATGAGTTTCTTTCTCGGCTTCCTTCTTCGTCTCATGTATATTGATTTATTCTTCAAATCCAACTTCGATACAAAATTTATCGATCAATGTTCATAGCTAACAACAAACTGTTATTTACGAAAGATTTTGAATTCAAATATTATAATATGTCAACTTGGTGGGTAACTTGCTGAAATTTATACATGTTGGGTTGGTAACTTGCTAAGATTATTTTGTAGGCCATTTGATTTATCTACGTGACTTTCTTATTTTCTTGGATGCCAAGTTATCTCTTTCTTTATACAAACTCTTCTCTCTGCGAAAAAAATATCTTAATCTTTCTGCACACTTAGTTACATAGCAACACATGTATAAATAGTTTGTGAAAATCAATTGACTAAAACTTTTGTTGAAGTTCTTCATGGTACTTAGCATCCATTGTTTGTTTGTGAGGGTGCCTAGATAATGTTGATGGATCACAAGCTATAAGTCTTATAAAAGTCCATGTGAGCAAACAGATATTAGGCTTTTCATCTATCCATTGTACATAAATAAATATCAAATGAGTGAAATATTAAACAATAATAAGATGAGAGAAATATTAAATAACAGTAAAATATTAATTCTCACCCAAGTTGATTACAAATATACTCTTAAAAACTATCTTATTATTATATTTGATTATCATTACTAAAACTTTTTAGTTTAGTTTCTTTTTTATAACTTTCTTTCCAAATCACACGAAGAAAAACAATAACTTTAAAACATACGGATATTTTTAGTATATATAAAAAACGTTAATTCAAAAATGGAAATTTTCTTTTTTAAATCCCATTAAAAGGAAAATAAATTCAAAATATAAATATTTTTATTATATATATATATTAAAGCATTAATTTTAAGAAAGGAAATTTAAAAGAAAAATTCTTCAGACTTAAAATTTTCCTTCGAAAATGGGAATTCAATTTGATTTTACTCTTTAATGATTATACAATTTCCTAATTCATTACAAACTTGCTCTTAGTTCTCTTTGATTTGTTTTTCTTATTGAAAATTTTACAATTCTAACATACCATCATCTATATAAATAAATAATTAATTCGCTTAAACTCTTTCAAATAACGTATCAATCATCTGATATTATTTTTATGTTACGAATAACTTAATACAAAATAGATAGTTCTGAAAATATGATCATAAATTTCAAAAAATTATCTGTTTGGTTTGATCATGCAACTCTGAACCAATCAACATTTTAGTCTTTTTCATATTTTTCTCATAAACATACATCAAACTAGATAGAACTTTACTAAAATAAATTTATGAATCTAAATAGAGAACCAAATTCAATGAAAATTTTAAAAATGTTAATCTGATTTAAACCTAATTAGGATGAAAAAACAATTGTGGTTCAGTTCACAAAAATTGTTGTAATCCAATATACCCAAAAAATGACTAATCAGACTGATCGAAATATTATAAATTAAATTACATAGTTGCATTAAAATTTAAAATATAAACAAATAAAAGTGAATATTAACCAATTATTATGATTAGTTATTTTGTAAATATCAATATCCGAGCATGAGCTTTCAAAGGATTGATGCTTTGATTCGTTTATTCAACTTCAAACCCTTAGAATCTTAGGTTTCTTAATTTTATTTTTCAAAAACAATATATATCAAATTAGACAGATTTTGTTTTAACAAAATTAGATTTACAAACTTAAGACGAATAACCAATTCAACTGTTGTAAAAAAAAAAAAAAAAAACCAACCCAACTTTAGTATAATTAGAACAAAAAAAAATAATTATGGTTTAATTCAGAGGAATAAGTGCGACTTAATATAACCGAGGTGATCTAAATTTTTATACCGAAAAGTAATAGCCTAAAATTCTTTAAAATAATCATCTATGTACGTGCATACATATTATTTATGAAATGACTAAAAATTTATAGATAAATGAAATGGCAACCTTAACAAATAATTTGTATTTAGTTATTTTGTAAATTTTTATACGGGAAAATCACATAGTATATAACTATTATACTGTAATGATGTTTTCTTTAATACAAATGAGTAGATCGTTTTCATGGTACATTTAAGTCTTATTTACTAAAAACGAAGAGACAAAGCCAAGCACCCTAAACTCTCTTTCAAAATTGAATTATTTCTTGATGGAGAAAATCAGTTTATGTTTGATGGAAGCAAGGTTCTTGCGAAAACCCCTGATATGATTAAATGTTTCAGTTTTCAATGAGAAGGGGCAATCTAATTAGCTATTTTTACCAAATGAGAATTTCCATCGAAGCTGAGAAGATTTGTGACCTTCTTTTTGTCACTGCGAAGATTTGTGACCAAGAAGGAGAAAATAATCTCTGAATAAGGAGAAACCGAAACTCTAAGACTCTAAACCATAACTAAACAATAGAATTGAGATGAAGAAGGAGAAACCTTTACTTTACTATTCCCACACTGGCTCAGAGTAATTGTCTTTAAAACAAGAAAGATCATCTCGAATAGTAATAAGCACTGGACATGGTGGTTGTTCTACAGTTTGGGTTTTGAATCGTAACAAAACTTAAGTCTCAATGGCTCATTAATCTTCAAGTTTCAGCAAGTTCCCTTTCACAAAAGGAAAATTTTAAAGAGAAGGCCATGGCCAGCCATTGTTCCACACTCTAGGAAAAAAGACACTGATCTGGAAATGTTTTCTACTTAGAATTATTAATAGTCAGAGCTTAGGCTTGAGTCTTTTCTTCTTCTTCATGTTCTCCGACTCCTTCATCTTCAGCCTCAACACCTAAGGACTGGTTTAAGTATTCTTGAGCGTCTCCTAGTGCAGATTCATTTGCATCTGTTGCATACAGTATCTTCTTTACTGCTACCACTATCTGTGTGGTAGTTCCAAGGAGGCATACATCAGAGTCAAAAAAAAAAACATAAGCTTCACAAAGGTTGAGTTCAGATGAAGAGAAACATAAAATCTTTGTTTGAAGAACAATAAGATATAATTATATCAGCAATGGAATGCAAAAAATGGTCTAGTGCAGTGTGATCTGGAAAACTATTATTGGAGATGAGAAGTAAAAGTTGCTGTCTAAAGTAAACCAAGCAAGGCAGACTGAGTTAAGGGTATGAAACAAAAAAAGGCTCTAGGGAAATGCATACCGGATGATCCTCTAGTTCAGGAGTTTGGCAAAGTAACTCCACATCCCGGAGCTTGGAGAAGTAAAAGTCTCTTTCTTTCTCCAAGAGGTCAAGAGTGATCTTGAGATCTGTAAGCTGTATCGCAGAAGAGAATGAAGTTTCAGTTACTTATGAACATAGAAGAGAAAAGGGTTATATACTTATATACAACAAAAATCATGAAAGTCTCATTCGTAACAGCGCAATATATCAAGAGTGATAGGATCCGTTGCAGTGTACCTCCTTCGAAAAAGCCTGTACTTGAGCTGTTTTTCCTGGCTTGGGCCCTGAGGATGATAATTCCAACTTAAAAAGATACATAAAAAGAACTATAATTGTTAGGACAAAGAATCTGTTTCTGTCATGCATACCTGAGTCTTTGCTTAGACCAACCGAACTGGAATTGGGAGGATGAATATTGTTTGTTTGCAGTGACTTTGGCATCTCCTTACCACCTTTTGACCATCGTTCCACCGGATTAGGCTTAGGATAAAAGCTGTGAATTGTAGTGTAAGATGAACAAGTTTCTTCAAGTTCTTTGTGCCTTGAACTGACTTGTATGCCAACATAGCTGCGTAATTTTCAATGTACCACAAATGTTAGAAACCTCAAAGAGACCACAACCGAAAATGAAAAACCGACACTACAAATCCTAAACTTCTTGACATTGGCTGCATAATGTCTACATGTTAGAATAGACAATTCGTCTTTGATGTGGTAATCGAACATGAGAACCGATACTAAGAATCTTTGACATTAAGATGGACAATAGGCATGCGCAATGAATGAAACATACAAAAAAGTTCAAGTCCTGTTCATTGAACCTATGACGCTAAAGACACAAAACTTCTACAAACACTAAACCAAACATCCTCATGAAACAAACATGACATGAGTCACTAACGTCAACGTGATCACAAGGAACAGATATCTAAAGCACAAGGGAACATGTGAAGGAGATTTGTTTTACCTTCTCCATTGAAGAGTATGAGTCCAAGCACCATCAAAACTGGATGAACCTAAAGAAGTACAATCGAAATTCCAAATTTTACAATACGTAATCAAGAACACACACAACACCAATAACATTTCATAATCCAATCCAGATGTATCAGTCTTTGAGAATCCAACAAAAAGGGTCAAACTCAAAAGAAACCAATAATGTGTGATAAAGATGAACACTTTAAGAGCAAAAAAAATCAAAAGGAGAGAAATTTACATTAAAGATGAGATGTTTGTTATCGGAGGAAAGAGCTAATCCTCCTCTGTAGTGAACAGTCCATGTCAGAACCAAACCTGCAATGATGAAACCCAGAATTCTCACTACCAAGAAGATCGGGAACCCACCAAGCATCGGAACCACCATTACGATCGAATCAATGCTGTTGCAGGTTCTGAAACTCAGAACTTCTTCAAAAGCTGCTTTGTCTTTGAAAAAAAAAAGTAAACCATCAAGAAGTGAATCAACTAATGAATCAAAACGAAAGAATCATCCAAAAATATTAATTCCATTACGAACTCGGAAACAATAAATCGAAACAATAGAAGCTATAATTAAAACCTACAAAACCTGCAAACAAAACATATATTTTAGAAATAATAAGCTTCATAATTAGATACGATGACCTAAATAAATAAAAAAGAAAAAACATACATAGGACCTGCGAAACAGAACATGTACAACACAATATGATATACAGAATTAATTAAAACAACTCAAGCAAAGAAAAGACACAGACAACCAACACAAAGGCCGAAAAAAGAGATAACAGAGAAAATATACCTGATGGAAACCGTGATGGAAGACAAAACCTGTCATATAAAAGACTACACGACACAAACAGAAAAAAGAGGATAGAATACACACTAAATAAAATACAAAAAAGTAGATAACATACCTAATCCCTCTAAAACAAACCACACATAAAACAATACGACAAATCTAAAAACAAAGAATCAAAATCAAAGACGAAGAGTAGAATAGATAAAAGGTCACAGGAATACCTCGGGTGTTTATTTTTCAAACAGACCTTCGAAACGAAATGGGTCTCAATTTTAACGGATATTAATTGAGTCACCAGATGAACCAATCATATTGCTTTAAAGGTAAACATAGCCACGGTCAAAAACGAATTAAAAAGAATTCAAAAGCTGAGAAATTTTTTGGAAATGACACGTTAGCGAAATCACTTCGCAAATTATATATATATTATTTGGTATTGATTTCGTAATTTATGATTTAAATTGATTTAGTACATCGGGATTTATAGAAATATGTGCTCAATTTCTTGGTTGATATATATATAGAAATTTCATAAAATCAGTTATGGTTTAATTAATTAGACATAATTTGTTATTTTTAATCTTTATTCAGATTTATTTGTATGAATTTGAATTCACTTTTTGATGTCTAATGTTGAGTAATAGCCATGTTTTCATGAGCAAAATTACAAACATCTCATGGTTATATGTTTTCTTATAAAAGATGAGATTTATATGTGATTCTAGCCAATTGAGAAATTTGAAATGTTTCCAATACAATCTCCATGTCAGATCTTCAGTTTCTACTACACTTCTCCAAATTGAGATAACACTACAAGAAAACAAGCATATTCCGAGGGAAAAAATCGTAGGAATTCCGTCGGAATAACGCTATTCCGACGAATTACCGAGGAATATGTCCCTCGGAAAAATCTCCTCGGAATATTGTATGTCCTCGGAATTTCCTCGGAAATTTCCGACGGAATTCCGAGGACCAATAATTCCGAGGACATTTCGAGGAGAAGCGGTCGTCGGAATAGTCGTCGGAACATACCGACGGTGGGTATCGTCGGTATAAGCTGAGGACTTTTCCGACGGAAGAAATCGTCGGAATGTGGATTTCAATCTGAGGAGTTTCCGAAGAACGTGTCCCTCGAAATATTCCGAGGAAATCTTC
>OVBB01001197.1:0-13005 GCA_900406415.1 Isatis lusitanica | reverse complement strand
ATAAAACAATGAAAATAGTATGCTAAATTTCATGAGATATATTGATATATTTATACTATTATTATTTGAGAAGTCAAGTTTTTAAAAAAATTGCTCTTAATTACAAGATATGCCACCAAAGTTATTTGGTAACATGTTTAGTTTTAGATAAAATAGTTGATTTGAGTTTTAGAAAAAAACTCTATGTAATATCTTTTATTGATTAATAATATATGCATAATATTTTATATCCATTTCAAAATGGTATACTCTACACTATATTTTTTATAATATAATGATTTATTTTATTATTTCATAAACCTATTTTGAATATTAAATAAAAAAAGAACAATATTTATAATATCTAAACTACATTTTAAATATAATAAAAATAATATTAGTTTGATTTCAATTATGTTCATTCAAGGTTTCAAAATATGCTTCATAAATAATACATTTTTCATAATCAAACAGATAAATATTTTCATACAACAAATCAGTTATGTTAATATATTAGTCATTCAAACTAAATAATTAATCTTATTTAATGTAACTTTCTACTACTATAAAACATTTAACTCTCCATACAGATTTTTTTTCTGTCTGCAGAAAACCAAAAATAACTTTTGAAACCAAATTATAAAAAAACAAAATAATAAAATAAATTTCCCCGGACAACCGCGTCTCTATTACTAATAGTTATAACAATTAACTAGTTGAAAGATTAAACTGAGTAAAAAACTATAGAATATTCGTTATTCAATTCTTGAATACCTTTCAAGATATTTATTATTTTCTTATTGCAGTTTGTAGTGGACTATGCAAATGAATATGTTATATCTGTTGTGGGCATCTGTGACCCAGGCTCCGCTAGCCGTACAAACCGAGTAAGGTCGCTGAGTTTCAAGACGTCAAAAGGGAGAATCTCTCCTACATATGGGACAGTTGGTAATCACACTTTCGTGTTGGAGAGCAAAGGTAGCGCTCTTGTCGGATTCCACGGACGTGCCGGTTTTGCTATCGATGCTATCGGGGCATATTTTGGTTCAGCCCCGATTTCTCCTCCTCCTCTAGAAGAGAAACTACAAGGAATAGGTGGTTCTGGTGGCTTTCCATGGGACCATGGTGTTTACACCGGCGTAAGAAAGGTGTATGTTACATATAGTCCTAGTGGGATATCACATATCATGGTCGATTATGACAAAGCGGGAAAAATGGAAACACGCGAAAATGGAGATAGACTTGGAGAAAATAGGGTCCAAGGAAAACAAGAGGAGGTTCACATTTAAACATATAAACTCTTTTTCTTTTTCTTTTTGGGTTAAAACGCTAAAATTTACTACATAACGATATGTAAAACAAAATAGTATGCTAAACTTCAGAGATAGATAGAGATAGTTATAACAATTAATAAGTCAACAGCTTAAACTGAGAAAAAGACCATAGAGTATTCAATATTCAATTCCTCGAATATCTTCCAAGAAATTCATTACTTTTTTTTTATTGCAGTTTGTAGTGGATTGTCCAAATGAATATATTACGTCTGTTGTAGGCACCTGTGACCCAGGCTCCGCTAACCATACAAACCGAGTAAGGTCGTTGAGTTTCAAGACGTCAAAAGGGAGAATCTCTCCTACATATGGGACAGTTGGTAATCACACTTTCTTGTTGGAGAGCAAAGGTAGCGCTCTTGTCGGATTCCACGGACGTGCCGGTTTTGCTATGGATGCTATCGGGGCATATTTTGGTTCGGCCCCGATTCCTCTTCGTCCTCCTGCGGAGAAACTACAAGGAAAAGGTGGTGATGTTGGAGATTTATGGGACGATGGTGTTTTCGATGGTGTGAGGAAGATATACGTGGGACAAGGTGAAAATGGTGTTGCCTCCGTCAAGTTTGAATATGACAAGAACAACCAGGCCGTGTTAGGAGAAGAACATGGAAAGATGACTATGCTTGGATACGAAGAGGTGATTATACTACTTCATTTTTATTTCCTTGATGAACTTTGTATTAAATTTTGTTTCTTGATGAACCTCATTTTTCGTAATATGATATCTTTTTCAGTTCCTGTTGGCGTATCCGGGTGAATACATCACGGCAGTAGAGGGTTGTTATGATAATGTACTTGGAAGTGCTTCCACAGTTATAACTATGCTTAAGTTCAAGACCAATATACGCACCTCTCAGCCTTTTGGACTCGAATCTGCCTCAAAGTTCATACTCCAGAAGGCAGGTCACAAAATTGTAGGGTTCCATGGAAAAGCTAGTGACCAGCTCTATCAGTTTGGTGTAAGTGTCGCACCCATCACAAATTGACGTCTTTCATCTGTGTATAATATCAAGTTCAAGGCATTTCTCATCTCCATCACTTTAAGACGTGTGTTGTCTTCGATGTTTTTATTTTCGCATCTATTTCAATTAAGCAATCTCATTCAGTAAAGGATTAACATCGTTATCCTCCAACTAGAGAAAACTACCAAATATTCGAAAAACTATTACTTCGGATGGAAGTCAAGGGCCACTAGACTCGATCTAGTTTCCTCTAAAACATTCTAAAAGAAGTTATTATGCCAAAGAAAGTAAAACAAAGAGAAAATGTAGCAAGTCGTAACAAAGAACATGGTTGTGAGTAAAACACCCAAATCAAAATTAATTTAAGCTTCCTAATAACTAAACAAGATTCGGAACACAATGAAATTAAACTTGTAACTTTGCTTCTTCACTTTAACCTCGAGGAACAGGGGCCAAACTGGGGATCAAGCTACAATGTAAAGGCCAAAGATCAACCACAAGATCTATTCGAACTTTACTGATCAACTTATTGTCCCCAAAAACATAGATCCACGCCCGACCATTTTCGTCCCAAGAACACATGACAAGCCTTTTATCTTCAATGACGTAACTTGGTTGATAGTAGGAACCGAGCTGTACCAAATCTGGCAAGTCAGGAACTGACACTTCCATGAAACTTATCCACTCCACATCTTGACAACGATACTTATCAATCTTGTTCTTGGTCACCCAAACCTCAATCTTCTTTGTCAGATGGCACTGCTTCAAAAACGAAAACCGATCTCCCCTAAAAACGCTAAGAGCAAGAGCATTGTTATATTATATAGTTGATGAGTGCAAAAAAAAATCTATCTTATTATATAAAAGTTGAAGTTGTAGTAGTCTTTCTAAAGATGTCCATATGATTTTAATTTTAAAATAACCAATAATATCATTCTACATCAATACTTAAATCAAAGAAATTTTCTAAATTTTATAATTGTATTGTTAATGGAAAAATCCATAAGAAAAAGAAATTATCTATGAATTTGTATTAAACAAAAAGTTAACTTAATATTAGATTATAAAGATTTCTAATTTAAAATATAAGATAAGGAAACTATCTATAAATTTTTATTGGATAAAAAGTCAACTTATTTTTAGATTAGGAAACATTTTACTTTAAAATAATTAGCTCATTTGTATAATTAGCTCTATATAATCTACAATTGTGACAAAAAGTTAGAATAAATTTAATAAAAACTACATATAAGAGTATTAAAAACAAATAGAGAAAATAAGAAAACAAGAAACACATATACAAATTTCTATTAATAAAAAAATTAAATTAATATAATATTAAATTTTCATAATTTAATATAATTGTCTCAATTACATAATTCACTATATATAACTTAGAATAAGTATTGTTGACAAAAAAAAAAATATCAAATATAATAATAAATCATTTCTGTATAGGTTTATTTCTTAGTTAGTTAGTGATTTTAGTGAAATTTTATACTAATAAGATTGACATTATATGTTTTATGGGTTACTCAATTTAATGGGTTTTATTTGTTTTAGGTCTATATTTTGTGAAAATTAATCATATGTCAATTTAATTCTTAAAAGGTAAAATAAAATTTTAAATATGAAATATTTTAAAATAGTTATTCAACTATACAAAATTTCTTTGATTATATTTCAAAAATTTATTTCAAAAAATATCAAACAGAAAACATATAATCAACTGATACAAAAATATTTATAACATTTAACCTACTAAACAAACATAAAAATATAATACACACATAATAAAATTATTCAGACACCAATCAACACAGTATATAATATGACAGAATACAATTCTTCTAACATCAAAAACAAAAATTTCATACAACAAACAACTACAAATATTATATCGGTCATAAAAAACTTGACTACTATGATAAAAATTTATATAATAATCAATTATATACCAACTATTGTATCCGCATAAAGTGCAGGCTATCATCTAGTTTCTTAATAAACAGAAAATACGCTACAAGAAAGGGTGTGTATAACGAATAAGGCGACTGAGAAACCTGTAACACCCGTCACATCCTCACTCGAGAACGGCGTGTCACTAACCACAATATATAACTCAAGTACTCAATTCCATAAATAAATCACGTCTAGATTTTCGGAAATCCATAAATAAACCTCATAATCGAAATATCTCAAATAATCGTGAAATAAAGTCTGAAATAAAAACCGTGAAACCCAAATGTAGCACCTGATCCGGTAAGTGTCTACTACTCCTCAATCTCACCTGAAGGAAAAGAGAAAGGGGTGAGTAACAGGGGAGTCACTTAGTGAGGTATGGGATGCTAATCACAAGAACACAAATTTGATCATAGCACGCCAAACACGGAAAATAGGCTAAACATGTACAACCACAGTACCTAAAGTACCCAACGAACAGCCAATTTTCTATTACCGGATCTAGTGATCGGCAACACCCTCCTCCCAGGAGGACAACTTATGGGATAGTGCACAATCACACCGTCCATAGACGATTATCGACCTCTATGCACTGGACAACAGGTCGACTACACTGCCCAACACCATCTCAAACAACACGCGACGCAAGCACAGAAGTCACGTCTCTGTAACCCCGCAATCCCTAACGTCCAACGATCACCTAATCTTAACTCTAACAAGTTTAAAAGAATCAATTAACCATTTAATTCACATTCATTGGGTTGAATCCTCTATATTATGTCCAATTACAAACAATCTTAATTAGACTATAGTAGAGAAGCGGAACACATTTAATACTAAATTCCATCTAAGGCGCTTTTTGATGAAAGATACGAAAGTGTGCGAAAAGGCCTCAACTTAGCAAAAATGGAGTATATCTGCTTCATCTGCACTCCAGATGCTAAAACAGACGTTGATTCTGAAATCAGGACGAAATATCGAGTGAGAACGGCTTTAGAACGACGAAAAACGGTTATCGGGTCAAACTGGTCAAAGTCAAAAATCAAAGTCAAAAGTCAAAGTCAACGCAAACCAGTCAAAAGTCAACAGTCAACTGTCAAAAATAAAACCGTTTTAAGTTTGTGATAAAAATCATTTTCAAAGTAGGTGATAAAAATCAGTTAATATTTTTTTACGATTTTAGTTAACTGATTTTATCACCCATTTTAAATTCTATAAGTTTGTTTTTTATTTGGATTCGGTTTAGTTTTAAATAATCGATTAACTGATTTTAGTTCGTGTAGTTTTTTTTGTGAAATTATAGTTTGTGTAGTTTGGTATAAGGTTGTGATGTTAATAAGAGAACATCATCTAATACACACATGTCATTATGTGTGACATAAATTTTGTGTAGTCTTTGATACATTTACTTTCTCTAGATGTGTAGTCATGTGATGGCTACTTGTTAGTATAGCTGGCAATATGTTCTGTTCTTTGCTTAGTTATATGTTGGAACATTTGGTTATGTTTAGCTTATTTATATTACTTGCTTATGTTCTTCTGCCGAATTTTGTATCCACTAATAGTAATGGGAACAACTGAAAAAATTATCCATTCTCATGATCAAGCTCTATATAAACAAGAGACTTGTTGTTTTGTTATGAAGTAAATATATTGTCTTATGTTTAAGTAGATCTATTTCTTTTCTTGGGAAAAAGTAGATCTCTTTCTCTTCTTCGATTAAAGTGACTTGTTTTTATTGGAAGGAAATGTTGCTACTAACTAAACCAGGAATGTTGGCTTCCTTGAACAAGGTTCTGGTTTTGGAATGTAGCTCAGAAACATCATTCAAGAAGGTTTTGGTTCAGAATATAGTTTGTATAATATGGGTTGTACAATAGTGTACCAACGGTTTTTGGAACTTGTAAGATCTTGTAAAATAGTATCACCCTCTATGTATTGTAAGATATTTCATATTTTATATGATTTTTGTAATATTGCAATTTCATATGTTAGAATATATTTTCTCATTTAATTATTAATTCTTTTTTTATAACTCAGGAGAATTTCCATCGTAAACTGAGACTAATCTCCTTAGGGAAGGATAAACACGAATAATAATGAAATCCTTATACAATCCTTATACAAAAGTGGGAATGGCGACGGAAGGGGTGAATTAGGCGATTGGAGAAAACGAGGCACATGACACAACTATGATGGAGACCAGAGATCGTGAACCACCAGGAGATCCCCAGACGTACCGACGTCATGGGCACAATAAAGTCACGGGTGGGCTGATTGGAGGACGACCTGCTCCGGAAACAATACTGAAGGATGATTTTGTTGAAGAGAAATGAACCTAAGCTTCCCGGACGGAGAAGATGGTGAACCAGTCATCACGATTAACGATGAGGTGTTGGCAGCAATGAATGGAATGTGGAAACAAACCATGATTGGGAAGGTCTTGGGGAGGGACATCACAATTTCCACCTTGAGTATGAGGCTCCGAGAGATGTGGAGGCCAAAGAAAGGAATGTATGTGATTGATCTCCCCCGACAATTCTTCATGATACGGTTCGAGTTAGAAGAGGAATATTTGGGGGTTTTGTCTGGAGGACCATGGAAAGCGTTCGGAAGCTACCTTTCTGTGCAAGCATGGTCTCTGGATTTTGATCTGTTACGTGATGATATTGTTAGAACCCCAGTGTGGGCCAGAATTTCCCATGTTCCGATCAACTTCTACCACAGAGCGATCCTCATGGGCATAGCTCGGGGACTAGGCAGACCGATCAAGGTAGATCTGACAACTCTGAACTTCGAACGAGCGCGATTCGCAAGGATTTGCGTGGAGGTAAACTTATCGAAGCCGCTCAAAGGAACTGTAATGATCAACGGTGAGAGGTACTATGTTGCTTATGAAGTTTTAACAAATATATGCTCTGGTTGTGGCATCTATGGTCACTTGGTGCATAACTGTCCCCAAAAAAGTGTTGTCCGCGGAAATACGCAAGCTGAAGAGCCAGCTACTATGACTGCTAACTCGAGAGTTTTAGCTGTGGCCAGAAAAATGTCGATAGCCAGAGCTGAGTCGAGTAAAGCGGCGGCGACTAGTTCTGATGCGGTGGAGTTCACGGTGGTTCGCAAAAACGGAAGAAAGTCAGGGCCAACAGAAAAATTTACAGCTTTTACTGCGGGAGGATTGGGGACCAAATCAAATCGATATCTTCGCGAGATTTCCGGAAAATCTGATGCTAATACTGGCAATATTGTGGTGGCTAACAGATTTGGCAATCTGGGAGAGGAGGGATTCTCAGAGGATCTGGGTGGAAAGGTGATTTCCTCAGAACAGAATAAAGAAAATGAATTTTCCTTGGAAAGAATCAGAAAAGGAAAGAATGTGGTACAGGCGAGAGATACGAAATTGAACGGAGGAGGGGGGAAAAATAAGAGCGGAACAAAGAGGCTTTAAAAGTGAAAACTAATGGAGGGCCAAAATTGGGCCAAGTTTACGTCCCGAGACCAAAAATAGTTAAACAGAATGGGCCTACGAGAGGCCTTATCTTCGGACCCGTGAGAAAGGAAAATGAGTTATCGATCTCAGGCAAAAGAATGAGAGTCGAAACGGAGCCTGCAGATCAGGAGGAATCTTTACTACCGAAAGAGAGACCACTTCCGGTGTGAATGTTTAGATGAGTGATACGAGAGATGGCGCTCAATTGCAATTGGCAGTTGTCACGACTAACTCCCAAATTGCGAAAGTTGTCGCAGATGTGGATAACGTGGAGATGGAAGCGGGTGTGCCCGCAGGAATGGAAGGTTAATGGTTTCCCTCGGTAGTCCAATTGATTGNGGGGGGGGGGGGGGGGGGGCAAATAAACCCAACTTCAGACGTTCCATTAGGTACTTGCTTAAGAATTTTCATACTGTTATGCTTGTTCTCTTTGAAACTCACGCAGGAGGAGACAGAGCTAGTCGGATTTGTCAAGCTCTGGGCTTTGAAAACGAATTTCGGGTTGATGTTGTAGGCCAAAGTGGTGGTGTTTGGTTACTGTGGCGGTCCAGTGTCGGGACTGTGACTGTAGAAGAATCATCGGATCAATTTATCCATGCTCGTGTGGAGAATGGAGTAGATATTCAGCATGTTATCGCGGTCTATGCCGCGCCTACAGCTACTTGAAGAAGTGCTCTGTCGGAGACTTTAAAAAATGTGGTTCAGCGATTCACGAGCCGTTTCTTATTGGTGGTGACTTTAATACTATATTCAGGCTGGACGAGCGGACTGGGGGGAATGGCCGGTTGTCGACTGATTCTCTTGCTTTTGGACAATGGATTAACGACCTCTCCCTAATTGACATGGGTTTCTCGGGAAATAACTTTACCTGGAGAAGAAGACGGGAGGCAAGGAACTATGTGGCAAAAAGACTAGATATAGTCCTATGTTGCCCACAGACTCGTCTACGGAGGCAGGACACTACTGTCCATCATCTGCCATTTATGGCCTCAGATCACACACCGGTATATGTCCAGCTGAAGCCTGGTGCAAAGGGTAATCCTCCACGACGTCCTTTTAGATTTGAAGCAGCTTGGCTAGATCATCCGGAGTTTCGGGATTTGGTGACCAATTCCTGGAAGAGTGAAATATCGACTTCAGAGGCTCTATGTATTCTGCAGGAAAAGTTACAAAGATGGAACCGTGAGGTCTTTGGGCATATTAAAAAATGGAAGAAGAAACTCATCTCGGACATTAAAGACTTACAAGCGCAACTCGATTCTTATCAAAATGATACTCTGTTGCTGGAAGAATCGGACCTTTTAAAGGAGCTTGACACGGTTATGGAACAAGAAGAAGTTTTGTGGTTCCAAAAATCTCGGGAAAAATGGGTTGCATTAGGAGATCGGAATACAATTTTTTTCTATATGTCAACGGTCAATAGAAGAAACAAGAATCGCATTGAATCTCTTAAAACCGAAGATGGAAGGTGGATTTCGGATACAAGCGAATTGGAGACTCTTGCCGTTGATTTCTATCAGAAACTGTATGCGGTGGATGAGGTTGGTACCGTTACTCAGAATCTACCGCAGATAGGCTTTACTCGACTGACACATCCGGAACAGGTAGAACTTTATAAAACGTTTACTGCAGTTGAAATTGAGAAAGCAGTTCGTAGTATGGGACGGTTTAAAGCCCCCGGGCCAGATGGTTTTCAGCCAATTTTCTACCATAGCTGTTGGGATACTGTTGGTGCTTCAGTGGTGAGATTTGCTCTGAACTTCTTTGAGACATGGGTCTTACCGCCTGAAACCAATGATGTGCTGCTTGTTCTGATTGCAAAAGTGATTAAACCGGAAACAATGGCCAATTTCGACCCATCAGCCTTTGTAATGTTTTGTTTAAAACAATTACTAAAGCAATGGTTACGAGATTGAAGAAGGTCATGCCGAAGCTGATAGGACTGGCGCACTCGAGCTTTATCCTCGGTCGCTTAAGCTCTGATAACATCATTGTGGTCCAAGAGGCTGTTCACTCAATGAGACGGAAGAAAGGAAAAAAAGGTTGGATGCTCTTGAAACTGGATTTGGAGAAGGCGTATGATCGCATCCGTTGGGATTTTCTTGAGGACACGTTAAAAGCAGCAGAGCTCTCGGAGAATTGGAGAACTTGGATTATGCAATGTGTTCAGGAACCGAAAATGACTGTTCTGTGGAATGGGGAAAAGACAGTTCCGTTTACACCTTAGCGTGGCCAAGGAGATCCGTTATCTCCATATTTGTTTGTGATGTGTTTAGAGAGATTATGTCATCTCATTGAGCTGTCGGTTGCTAAGAAAGATTGGAAACCAATCAGTATTTCTCGTGGAGGTCCGAAGCCCTCACATATTTGCTTCGCGGACGACCTCATTCTATTTGCTGAAGCATCAGTTGGTCAGATGCGAAGTATACGCAGAGTACTCGAGTTTTTTTGCCATACATCAGGCCAGAAAGTTAGCTTGTCAAAATCCAAAGTGTTCTTCTCAGCAAATGTAAGTCGAGACTTGGAGAGATTGATTACAGTGGAGAGCGGTATTGCTTCGACTCGAGAGTTAGGGAAATATCTTGGCATGCCGGTTTTGCATAAGCGAATCAATCGGGAAACCTTCGGAGATGTCCTTGAAAAGGTAGGCTCGCGACTTTCAGGGTGGCGGGGAAGATTCTTGAGTTTTGCAGGGAGGCTTACCTTGACAAAAGCTGTCCTGTCTTCGATCCCAGTGCACTCCATGAGTACCATCATATTGCCAAAGTCAGCTCTGGATCAATTAGATAAATTATCTCGATCTTTCTTATGGGGGAATACGCCAGTTAAGAGAAAACAACATTTGGTTGCATGGTCACAAGTGTGTAAGCCTAAGAGAGAGGGTGGTCTCGGCATACGTCAAGCGACGGAGATGAACAAAGCCTTAATTGGTAAGGTGGGCTCGCGTCTTCTGAAGGATCATGAGAGCATGTGGGAACGAGTGCTGAGAGCAAAGTATAAACTCGGTGACGTTCACGACAGATCATGGCTGATTCGTAAAGGCACGTGGTCATCGACTTGGCGCAGTGTGGCAACGGGTTTCAGAGAAGTGGTGATACCGGATTTACACTGGGTCATGGGAGACGGTAAGGAGATTAGATTCTGGACAGATATATGGGTCATGACCGAACCGCTATCAGCTCAGATACAAGACCAATCTCCAGTTGATTACAGTGAGATACGGGCTCGGGATGTTTGGAGAATAGGTGTTGGCTGGGATCTTGGTCCAATGGCGCAAAATATTGCAGAATCTACCCGACTTTAACTTTCAGCTATAGTTATGGATACTGTGATTGGAGCTGAAGACAGAATTTCGTGGGGAGCCAGTGCGGATGGTGAGTATACTGTTAGGTCTGTGTACTCATCTCTGACACGTGATTCGAATCCGCGTACTCTTATGGATAATCTGTTTGATCGAGTGTGGAAGGTTGTGTCAATAGAAAGAGTTCGGTGCTTCTTATGGATGGTGGCAAATCAGGTTGTAATGACAAATATGGAGCGTTTTCGTCGTCACTTGAGTGATACGAGTATCTGTCCAGTTTGTAGCAGTGGTGATGAAACACTCCTACACACGCTTAGAGATTGTCCGGCAGCTGCAGGTCTGTGGCAGCGTCTGGTACCACAACAGAAATTGCAGACATTTTTTAATATGCCTTTGTTGGAATTGCTGTTCTGCAATTTAAGCGATACAGAGGAGAAGGAAAGCTACTCATGGGCGACGCTCTTTGCGAGTTGTGTTTGGTGGTCCTGAAAATGGAGATGTGGCGAGATTTTTGGTGGTATGAAAAAGTGTAGAGACAAGGTTCGGTTTTTCAAGGATATGGCGAAGGAAACTTTTGAGGCACACGCAGCGACTCGTCTCCAAGTAAGTCTAGTACAACGAGAGGAACGACTTATTGCCTGGGTTCCACCAATTCTGGGATGGGTTAAACTTAACACAGATGGAACTAGTCATGGAAATCCCGGACAAGCTACGACAGGTGGTGTTCTTAGAGACGGAGACGAGACTTGGTTGAGTGGCTTTTCTCTGCATATTGGAATCTGCTCTGCACCCTTGGCAGAACTATGGGGTGTATACTACGGATTGTGCTTTGCATGGGAGAGGCAGTTTCAACGAGTTAATCTGGAAGTGGATTCGGAAATGATGGTGGGTTTTTTGAAGACAGGGATAAGTGATTCTCATCCGCTGTCGTTTCTAGTACGTTTGTGCTATGGCTTCATTTCGAGGGACTGGATAGTCCGGATTCGTCATGTGTATAGGGAGACCAATCGTCTTGCGGATGGATTGGCAAATTATGCGTTTAGCTTACCTTTAGGATTGCATTCTTTTGATGTTGTTCCTGCTTCTATTGATTCTTTGTTAAAAAACGATATTGATGGTCTAGCAATTGCTAGACAAGTTCGTTTGTAAACGATTTCTCTATTTTATCAATAAAACCTCGGGGGCACTAACCCGGCCTTTCCACCCAAAAAAAAAACATGAATAATACGTAGGGAAGGATTTATACTCATGTGGCCAAATGGAAAAATGTTTAGCAAATTCACGCTTGAAGAGAATCGATCTCTGTCCTAGACCAACAGGCCGACTCCACCTTACGTGAGAACCACTAGACCTCCACCACTTGGTTTTAAATTTTCTTCATTTAGTCGATAATATATTTCTTATTCCGATAAACTGCAATAGCTTTTGCAGGTACTTTTGATATCACCATTGTCGAAATCGCCTCTGTATTTTATTTTTAAATGACCGACATATTAATCTGATCAAATTTCTCATACATTTTCGCTAAACATACCGACCACTTACCGATCAGAAATTACTGATGGTTTGTTCTCGATATCTCTTCAGTAATTTGATCAATTACCAACAGCCAATACCGACTCCTTTCTGACAAGTTTTTGCATCACAAATTCACCTGTATTTACCAACAATTTTTCCGACATTTTTTTTCTGAGAAATTGAGTTCTCAGAATTTTCTGTCAAACCAACAATGTTTCTCAGTTTCCGAGAACCAAACGCCGACATCTTAAAGTTTGTTAGAGTTATGTCGGTAAATAAAGCTACCGATGACCTCCCGTCAAATATCACCGTCGTTATATACACCATTTTTTGTAGTATTTATATTAGATAAGTTAAACTACAAACGAAAAAATCACTAAAAAAGTAGCTCGAATAATATTTGTGACTCTTAATATTTTTGAGAGCTTTTCCCAAATGACCTCATCTATTTGGTCAATTGCA
>OVBB01001195.1:0-15447 GCA_900406415.1 Isatis lusitanica | reverse complement strand
CTGAGGCTGAGCTTCTCGGCGTGGCTTCGTCTCGTCGTTCTGAATCCGATGATGGCCTTAGATTTTCAAGAAATGCGACGGTTAGAGAGTTATGATCGATTTACGATCCGGCCAATAGAAAAACAAATCGGAAAAGGAGATTCCGATTACCTGAGTCGCGGATCGACGGTGGTGAATGTGGTCTTTGAAGCTCCTGAGACAGATCGACGACTTTAGCACTTGACGGCTTAGTTTCTGCAAAGGAATGATGCTTTTTAGGTTTTTGTGCACAAGAAAAAAGAAAAGGAGTTTATCTAAAGGACAAGTACGTAGGATTTCATGGACCACAACTGGACCTGATTGGGTCCGGGGATTTGGGTCGTGACAATTTTATTACTATTTGACACGATTATATTAATTAGTAATTTGAAAAACAAATTTTTTACAATAAAATGATGCTGAGTATTACTTTTTACAATAATCCTTTTCTAAGAATAATGGAATTTATTTTTAAGTACTTAGATAAAATAGTAACTTTTAGTATTAATTTTTAATATAGTTTTAATTGCTAAATTTAAGAATCAAATTTTATATAATACAATACTTTACGACTTTGGTATTGGCCTATTGGGTAAATTAAATGATCAATTTTAAGAAAAGGATAATATTTATAGATTTTATAAGTTGCTGATTAGATTTTATAAGTTGCTGATTTTCAAAAGGAGATTACAGTTTCCACTCTTTTGATAAAACTTTTTTTTCTATGAATGATTAAACGGATATAATACTCTTTCAACTATAGAATCCATATACACGTGTAAAAAGAAGACACGTAAATAGTATGATGTGTCTTAAGAAAACTGGAAGCTTTGCTCTTCAGCTGCCACCAATTCTTCTTATGAACGACATGGTGATTTCCCATATGTGCCATGTGGATTCTGCCTTTCTGGCATGTTCATATCCTTCCACGTCATCCTCTCCACATATTAGTACACTTACATCGCCATACACATGTCTTCATGCAGACAATAGTATATGTTAATTCGATTTAACATGTTATCATTCTATTTCCAACCATACTATATAGTTTATAGCAAAAAAAAAAAAAAAACATTTTACTTAGTCGTAGATACCTAAATATATATGGCTTCATCTGTTTAACAATTATATAAACATGAACAAAGAATTTAAGTGTAATAACTTTTAGTAACATCAATTCGACCAAAATAACTATCAACCAGCAGAAGTTCATTTTTGATCAATACGTTTCAAAATGTTCATTATCTTATGTAGCTAACAAGAACTAGGGTCCTCCAGCTCGTTGCGTATGGATTAATAACTCTGATTTCAGTGATAATAAAACAAATAAATTGGTAACAATATATAATATTTAAATATCCTCTATAAATACACCAAATAGGTTAAATTTATACACACGTAGCGAACATACAAAAAGAGAATCAGAGAAAATAGTTTTGTATACTCTGCACAAACTCGTAGAAATTGCATGCTTTTCCGGACATGGCTATCTTCCGAACAACACTGCTTCTGTTGCTAATCCTCTTCTGTCTCACCACATACGAGGTTCATAGTTTCAAGTCTTATTTTTCCAAGAAGCATTCAATATAGTTGAATCATATTAATTAATACTCAGTTCTTATATGTGTTTGATGATGATGATGAATGATCATTCTCTTCATCAGCTTCGTGTTCACGCTGAAGAAGGCGCACAAGGCGGTGAAGGTGCTGTTAAAATCGGTACGTAGCCCTATCATTAATAGCGACCCAATCGATAGCGTTCAACAATAGCCAATGTTCTGATTTGGCAACTGGTCACTGTGATTTACAGTTTTGACATATGTATGTGTGTGCAAGTGTAGATTGTGGTGGGAGATGCAAGGGGAGATGCAGCAAATCGTCGAGGCCAAACCTCTGCTTGAGAGCATGCAACAACTGTTGTTCCCGATGCAACTGCGTGCCACCTGGCACACACGGAAACCACCACCTGTGCCCTTGCTATGCCTCCATTACCACTCGCGGTGGCCGCCTCAAGTGCCCTTGAATCTATGCACACGTGTATGTGTTGTTGCGCGATGTTATGTTTTTCAAGGACTAATTAATAATATGTAGACATGCAGTGTACTTTTTGAACGATCGATTTCGGTCGTTTACTGTTTTTATCTGCAAGGTTCATATATGTTGTATTAACTGGTACAAAGTCTACATGCAGCCAGTTGAGTTTCAAGATAATTGCAAACTAGAGTGAAGATTCAACCGAAGAAAACGAGTGTTAGAAAATGTCATGTTTTCTGTTATTCTCTATTTATCCAAAAAAAAGACAGAAAGAAATCATAAAATCACTAGCTCCAGATGCATGCTTTGTTTCCTAGCTCAAGATACATGCGTAGTTGGTCTTTCTGACTATTTAGTACTATATAATTAATCAGTCCGAGAAGAAACTATGCATGCACTAGTTTTTTTTTCCTTTTGATAACTGTAATGATAAATCCGAATCATTATGTTTGGAACGATTTTGAGTTAATACTAGCAAAGGAAAAAAGGACCGGAAAAAATAAAATTGTCGCACAAAAAAATAGCAAAATTAATCCAAGTTAAGCTTGAGAAATATCCAAAGAGCAAGTTAAATTAGCAGAGTAGTACATGCTGACGTTCGGTGGACGTATTTCTCAAGCGTAGTAATTTGTAGCCAGGTGCATACTCTATAGCTCCGAATGGTGATGTAAGAATGCACCACACTTATATTTGTACTGCTGATTTCACATCGTACTGCTGATTTTACATATCCGTTTTTACCATTCAGAACCTATAGCTATCTCTAAAATTGAATTGTTAAATGGTTGTGCTGAGAAAAAAAAATGGGAATTGTCAACTGGTATAAATCTCTAATCCCCATTTAAGTAACGTTGTCTTTATGGCGTTGGTCTCTTCTATTGTGCTTTTGCGGTTTGGCTTTGTTTTTAGGTGCAAATCCCCTTTGCTGTTGAGCCATTGTAATTTTTTTGTGGGACTTCAAAACTTAATGAAAATGCAAGGTATTTTTTTTTTTAAAAACTCTGTTTTCTTTTTAAAAATATATCTTTAATTTTCATAAAAAACTTTTAAATCACAAACTCCTTTTCTCTTATATATCTCTCATTCTTCCCTTTAACTTTGCTCATGACAAACTCATAAATATTTATCTTGAAACGATGTTGAAACCATTCGGTTTTGTTTGCGTCTTAAAACGTTTTTCAATCTCCAAAATATTAATATTTAGTTATTTACAATAATTTTGATTATTCAGTAACAATTTAATTCCGGGCGCAATGAATATAATAAAGCCCAATCTCTTGCTTGTACGCCGGTTTGGTTAGATTATTTCCATATGTAAGTTGTCTCTACAATTAGTTGGTTTGGTGTAAACCACAGTGTATTAACGGTTTAGAAGAATGAAACAGATTTTGTTCTTTCTAACTTTTGAAGAATTTTCTTTTCGTATACAATCTCCATCACCGTCGAGCTCGTAAACGTGAATTTTCACTGTAGATTATCTCCGCCACACTTTGTCGCCGTCGCTCGGTTCAAAGGTATTGTTTGAGCTCTTTAGCAAGTTAAAAATCGTTGAAACGGGGATTATAGGGTTTCTTCTGCCTCTTGTTCATCGCATTCAAATCGCTATTATGATCTCTCTGACTCAAAGTTTCGATTTTGAACTTCTGGGTCTTGATTTCTCAGCTCAATTCTCAAGTTTCCGTGTGGGTTTGATTGGAGATTCCTGGCTCAGCTATCAATTTTCGATTTTTAGGGTTTATGATTGGTTTCGGAATATGATTACAGGGATTGAGCAAAATGGGTAAGCACAGGAGGAGAGATACTGATTCGGAAGATGAAACTGTGTCTTCAGCGTCGTCTTCGTCTTGTTCCTCTTACAGCTCCGATGAGTCAGATTCGTCTTCTAGAAAGGGACGGAAGAAGCGGAAGGAGCGGCGGAAAAGTAGTGACGGAAGTTACGAGCGAGAGAAGCGGAGGAAGAGAGAGAAAGAAAAGAAGAGGAGGAAGATGGAGAGGAGAGAGAGAAAGAGGAAAGATAGGAAGAAGATGACAAAGAAGAAGAAGCGTGATTACGACTCTGATACTGAGTCTCAGTCTGGTTCTGATTCAATGTCTGATGAGGAGAGTTCAAGAGATGAGCCTGAAACTGTTGTGAAGGAGATGTTGTTGGAGTTTCCTAACGTTGGCAATGATTTGAAACAGGTAATGTTATATTTCATTGCTAGTGTTATTATATGATACTTAGGTTTTGATCTTTTATGCTCTTTTTCTGTAGCTTTTGAAAATGATAGATGATGGTCAAGCGGTTGATATAAAGGGTATCTCGGAGAGTGCTTTGAAGAAGAGGTTGAAGAAGCTGTTTCTATCTTTGAAATTAAAGGAACGTGGAGATAGAGTATTTTTGTTACCACCAGGTGCTTCTCCTTCTTTAGATATTGTAGGACATTTAATTAAAAGCGGCGAAGAAGAAGTTGAGAAAAAGCTTGTTAATTCCTCCCCATTGAAGAACACTGAAGCAGCTACTACTCTGAATGATGGGGCAAAACAAGGTTTGGCAGATGAGAACACTCTTGGAGTAGATGATGTTGATGTAGCTGGTCCAAAGAAAAGGTGATTCATGCTTTGAATGATTAGATCTAGAAGTTGTATAGAGAACAGACATGATGGTGTTGTAATTTGATTGCAGGGTGATTGGTCCTGCAATGCCATCGGCTGAGCTACTTGCAGCAGCAGCAAAGCTAACGGAAGCTCAAGCTGAACTCAGGTACTTTTATTCGATTACCAGATCAACGTTCTATCATATCTTATTTTATATATGGATTAACTCTTTTCTTACTAAATGTTCTTTTGGAAATGCTTCAGAGAAGCTGAGCTAGCAGAAGATTCAGAATACTTTATTGGACCAGCTCCACCAGCTGTTGTTGCTGAAGTTGCATCTTCAAACGAAGCAGAGCGCTTCGAAGAGGTTCTTAGTTTTCCTTTTGGCATTATAATCCCAATTATTTCGTTTCTTTTATCGGTTCGAAGAGGTTCTAGTCGCTAGAGAAGCAACTCATACTCATTTCATAAGCAGGTGACACGGATCATGGAAGCTGAAGCTAATAGTCCATACGATGTTTTAGGAGTGAACCACAATATGGCTGCTGATAACATGAAGAAGAGGTAGGAATTCTAGTACATATTTGAAATCAAGAAAAATGATTGTTAGTCACTACATAATCGATTAAGTATCAGTTTCATGATTGGTATAGAGGTCTTGCCGTTGTTTCTCTACGAATCCCGAAAATGAGTGATGTTTGTTCATTTATACTATTTGGTTTCCTAAAACCATTTAAATCTTGAAAGAGTATATTATAGTATACAAGCGCTTAGGAACTTCTATTTTTCAATTTTGAAGTCTCGGTAATTATTTCTGTTGTAGCAATAATATGCAAGAACTAAGACAACTTTGGTTTGTAGATACTGGAAACTGTCTCTTCTTGTTCATCCAGACAAATGCTCTCATCCGCAAGCCCAGCAAGCTTTTGTTTTGCTGAATAAAGCTTTCAAGGAATTACAAGATCCAGAAAAGGCGAGTTTCTGAATTATTTGTCTGATTATGTCTCCAATATGCTCTCTGAATCAGAGACTTACTGAATCATGAGGATGTGAGCCCTTTTTATAACTCTAACAGATTATGTTCTGCAGCGAAAAGCTATGGATGACAAGATTAAACTCAAGGAGGAACAAGAGGCTTTTAAGGTTTGTTCTTCTGCTGAATTGATTGATGTCATCTTTTGGGATAAATATGGATGTATCACCTAAGAAACATGCTGAACTTGTTCCGCAGGTTGAATTGCGCTCAATGCAAGAAGCAGCACAATGGAGAAGATCCCAAGGTGATATTGATGACTTGCAGTGTCATGCAGGCTCTTTAATCTGATTGTCTTTATGGGATGAATTAGTAATGGAGTATTTCTCGGTTTGCAGGCATATCAATGGAGGGCGATGAAGAGCTCCTAGCAGCAACCGAAGTTAAACCTGTACCTCAAAGAGACGAGTGGATGACCACCCTTCCTCCTGAAAGAAAGGTTAGAGACCCACATTTGTATCAAAAACGCCTTTTAACTATCTTTTTAGGCTTCAAATTTCCAGTCTTATCTAGGGTTCTTCTTTTTGCAGATCGGGGTGCCTGTGCAGCAATCAACCACGTCATTTAGCAGAAATGCTAGAGAAGGACGCGGAGATACTACAGCCTGGACTG
Organism: Isatis lusitanica; assembly: GCA_900406415.1. Lineage (NCBI taxonomy): Eukaryota > Viridiplantae > Streptophyta > Magnoliopsida > Brassicales > Brassicaceae > Isatis > Isatis lusitanica. The sequence continues at coordinate 9,173 of OVBB01001195.1, read as the reverse complement.
ATACTCCTATGGACAAAGCTGAAAGAGCAAAGATGAAGTAAGAAAAACACATATACTTCAACCTCTCGCTAGCACTTGTAAACTTTATTTCTGATCCCGGAGGTTGTTTAGCTGCTTATACTTTAGCTATATGTCTACTACAACTAGCCTAGGACTGAGTGTAGCTGGTTGTAGCTGTTGTGAATTCGTTAGATTGCAGTTAGTGACACAAACCATGTCTGATCCACGAGGTTGTTTGTGATAGAGCCAAAGACGCATTGCGTCTATATTTGAAGACGTTAAGCTGCTCAAACTTTAGCTATAGGTCTACTGTAATTAGCCTAGGACTGAACATAGAAGATTGTAGCTGTTGTGAGTTGGATAGATTGCAGTTAGTGAGGGCTGCGTTTGTAAGGCATATTGGTTATGCATGTAAGTGAGAGTAGAGAACCCTCTCATTAATCGAATTGCTCTGATTTTTTGATCGCATTTTGTTAGCTTTGTGCTTATCACATTGTTCATTCGGGTGATGCAGTTACTTAGAGGCATACAACAAGGCAAATGCGCTTGCTTCAAATGAAGAGGTGAATATGAAAAGAAGCCTAGATGCTGATCTTGTGGACAAGTACAACAAAGAGAAAAGATCAAAGTCTTTGGTAGAGAAGCACAGAGAAGAGTCTTCTTCGTCATCTTCAAGCCGTCTGAAGAAGAAGAAGAAATTGTCATCGTCTTCTTCGTCCAAAGAGAAAAACGAGAAGGACGAGTGGGTGGGGAAACATCCATGGAAGCCATGGGACCGTGAGAACGACCTCACTGCCGGGAGACAGAAGGTGAAACTTGATGCTGAGGGTATGGCTGAAGGTTTGGCTTCCAAGTTTTCGTCCGGCAATTTCCAAAGAAGCTTTCTTTGAAGCTTGTCCTTTTTATGTATTATCACAGAATTTTTTTTGAGAATAAAAAATAAGGTCTTTTTTCTCTATCTTTATTTGGGAAATTTACAAAAGAAAATTATGTTATTTCTACCAAATTTATTTTACTTTTGTATAGGTGTTTCTCCTTAACCAATTCATACACACTACTAAATGGAGAAACCTGTACTTTTGTTGATAACTGGAGATCAAACTATAAAATGGTGGGAACTGATAAATGATAGATTGGAGAAATGATTGGACTGAGTTTGTCACAGAATACTCTTGGAATGTAAATTGAAAGCAAGATAGAAAATGACAATTCTAAAAAATAACACATTTTCATGTTTTTTTTACAAAAATAGTACATTATGGTAAAAAATAATAAAATATTATTTATTTGAGAGGAGAAAGACTATTATATTTTTACTTTTCAATCTCGTAACCCTAAACCCTAAAACACAAAATCTAAATCATAATTAGTGACTTACGAACATAAATTCATTAGTTTAATTGTCTTTAAACCATTTAATAAATGCTATTTTTGTCATTTCATTTTATTGTGCTACTTCTATCATAAAGACATGAAAATGTGCTATTTCATACAATTTCTCATAAAAAAACATTAATAAATGAATGTATATGAACTAGACTACTTATAACATGGATCCTGAGTTTTACTTGTTTTTTTACAACCATGTGACCCACAGTTACTTCATATCTACTAAGAACACTGTCACATCCAACATAGACGATTTGTGCCGGTTCACTTCTAAAATTTAGAATTAATTAGATTATAACTATTGATTATTGAAAAAAGAAAAAAAAAAACATGATGAATGAGCCAGGCCGTTATCTACATAAGATGATGATTCGGTACATTCGCTAGAATTATATTTTGGAAGGTCCTGATCGTCATGAAACTTCAGACCAATTTTTAGTGTGTATCCATGATTCGCGCTTCCAGTATCAAAAATAACAGGGAAGTTTAGCCTTGGTGTAATGATGCCGCTTTCACCATAGTAAATTATATCAATAAGTACAATTTATTTTTTTGCTGTTTTAAATATGGGCGGGTTAAACTGAACATCTACGAAGTTTGGTTCTTTTCAGACCTATTTTGACAGTACCATTATTATGTTCTCCATTGCATGAGAGCATGAAGATCGTAAGCCAGATAAAAAGAAAATTATTCCTATCGTTGAATGTGAATATAAAAATAACATGTTAGAAAAACGTATGCTAGGAAAAATATATATAAAATATTAGTTATAATGTAATTGTATTTGTATATAAAAAGTAATTGCATGTGCGCACAGTGTACAAAATTTCAAACATTGTATATTTGTATTGTTTCAAAATATATTTATAAGTCTTATATACTAACTTTTTTGTCATTGTAGATTTTAGTTTTTTGTTGTTGTTGTTGTTTTGGTAGAGAATGGATCGATGTTGAAAATTGAGTTAAAAAAAGTAATATAATATTCTATATAACATATAATTTTTAGTATTAAAGAAACTATAATTATTAAAAATATTTTCTTCAAAAAAAGAGATAATCAAATATGTAAAATATGAAGAAATTATGTCAATTTCAAGACAAATGTATTAACGATCGTTGACAAAAAAGAAGTAAATGAAAAAAGTACCAATCGTAAAATAATATTTATAAATTTTTGGATTTTTAGTTGGTTTAACAAAGTAATGCGTTTTCCAAACAATTTAGTTGTTATACATGATGCAAACCATTTGTAAACAATTATTGAAAATAAGAATATAACAAACTAGTGGATCTGTTTTATGGGTTGTAAAGTAATACCTTGTTTAAAACAATTCTAAACGTAACAGTAAATTTCCAGAAGATTGTAGAATTTTTCTTGAATATACAACAAAAATAAATTTATGTTAAAATTTATTATCATTTTGATTTTGATTATTTTTGTCACTTGGTAAAATGAAAAAGTTAGAACCAACGTTTACTAAAAATCTTAATAACTCTCCTTAAAGTTCCAAATAATGTATTTGAAATAGAAAAATGTTCTTAGTAAAGTTGATTATGACTATAAATAGAAATTACTTATTATGAAATATATATAACTTACATAATATACAAGTGAATGGAAAATTGTAGATTGTAAGCATTATCAAATATTAAAATGTAATAGGATATGCAAAATAATTAAGTACCTTTTTAACAGTAAATGTAAGACTGCAAGTGGTTTTATTGGAAATTTTAACAAAACTCATTTGTCAAGAAAAAACACCTAACTAGAATTTTGATTTTTCAATAGAGTTTAAGATAAGACTTATTTGAAGTCATTTGTAAAAATGGAAAAATTAGAGTTTTCAAATTGACATAGATTGTGTATTCTGACATATCTAAATTATATATAAAATAAGATAATATTAGAAGAACAGAATTAGTATTCAAAAAGAGAATCAATCGTTTATGCATAGGTCTGGCCCTTGCATAAGCAGGGTAAGCTGACATTTTTGTGAATTTTTCTAATCTAGTTTGAATAACATTAATAAAAAGTCTATTTTTGAATCTGAAGTAGGACCTCCATAGCAATGAGTCAGTATTTATGTGTCACTAAACTACATAGAAACTCATTACCATAAAAATATATACATGAACACAAACAAAAATATATACTAAAAGTGAATATACAACATGTACCTTTGAGATAAAAAAAGACCTTGTGATTGTTTTAGTTTCTTTCATCTAATTATATTGCTTTTGAAAATGGCATGTTTACTAAATGGCTTACCTTATTCATAAAAAATTCCACAACCACGCTAAGAGCATGGTCCATCAACATGATGGATTGTCTATTATAAATACTTATAGCTTAGTAGTTTCATGCTTTACCTATCACTCTAACAAATATGTACATTTTTAGCGCCAAAAATCTGCTATCATACGTGTTACATAACGTTTTTATAAATGCTTTGATCTCGGTAACTATAGTATATGCGACCCATTCAATAACATTGTTTTGATATGCAAATATATGTTTAAATATCATAAAAATTATATGAATACTCTTATTCAATTTTTAATTTTTGTATGACAATCCATTTTTGTGATATGATAGATCCATCTATAATAACAAATTTATGTTGTCGTAGTATATACTGTCATAGCTTTGGGTTATGCTGTAATAGACTTATTGATTTCTCAATTAAATTATTAACTCAACAGTAATTTAACAAGAATTTACTGATTTGTCACCGCTTTAAAAGAGATCTTACTCTCGGAAGTTGGAGTTTAATGACATTTGATTAGGTCTAATAAGAAATATTCAAAAAATGCAAGTTGATAACGAAATAGACCAATTCATTTCCCAAAACTACAATAACGTAGATAATTGCTGAATTTTTTTTTAAAAAAATGAAAATTACTGTTTAAAATTAGAAACTTGCACAAGTTAAAGTGCAAAAAAAAAACTACTTAACTAATAAATTCTCCGACAGGATACGAAGAACCTGCCAGACCTCCAAAATAAAGAAGTCCTGTAGCTAATGTTAGAAAAATTTCAAATTATTAATAACTATAAAGATCAGTTCTGCTTGAAATATTTCTTCCAGCGCCGGTGATTCTTCCAATGCTGATTAGCCATTTTATCAATAAGAACACCTTTGGTCTTTGGGAAAAAGATGACAGAAATTGTCCCATGATAATGTTCATGACTGCGAAGAAGGAAAAACAAGGTGTATCTGAATCTGCAGAGCGTCGACAAGAAAAAAATGTCACTTGAATCTAAAAATGAATATACAACGTGTATCTTTGAGATTGAAAAAAACCTTGTAATTGATTTAGTTTCTTTCATCTATTTATATTGCTTTTGAAAGTATCATGTTTGCTAAATGACTTTACCTTTTTTTGTGCAAATTCCACAACCACCCTAAGAGCTTGGTCCATCAACATGATGGATCGTCTGTCATATACACATATAGCTTAGCTTCATGATTTACCTAACAATACAACAAATATGTACATGTTTAGCGTGAAAAATCTATTATCATATATGTTACATAGTGTTTTCATAAATGCTATGATCTTGGTAGCTGTGGTAGGTGCAACCCATACAATAACATTGTTTTGATACGCTAAGATAGGTTTAAATATCATAACAATATATGAATACTCTTATTTAGTTTGTAAATTTTTTTATAACAATCCATTCGTGCTATGATAGATCCCTCTAGAATAACAAATCTATGTTGTCGTAGTATATGCAGTCATATTTTTGGGTTATGCTGTAATAGATATATTGATCTCTCAAGTACATTATTTATCAAGTCATGTTTCATGCTATAATATATATTTTTGCTATAACTTTTGGTAATTGTTCTACTTAATTTAAATAGCGTCAAAATATGTTGTAATATACTGTTTCATCCCTTATTTTTCTCGCTATGATGTAAGATCTAGTAACCTTTTTTTTGCTATCATATATATATATTTTCATGGTGCTATCTATTATAATTAGAACTTGTTAAATAACACAAGTATAAATCCAAAAATACATTACATAACAAACAAAGCATGAAGTTCTTAAAATATTTCCGGATTTTGTTAGTTAAGTTGAGAACCAGTACAATGTGAACATGAAGTCTGTGCAATCTGACAATGCTCCTGAGTTAAAAAAATTACAGAGTTTTATCAGTTCAAGGGCATATATTCTTATCACTCCTGTCCAAAGACACCTGACCAGAACTCTGTCGTTGAAAGAAAGCATCAACACATTCTCAATGTTGCAAGAGCTGTTATGTTTCAGTCTCCAAGTTACTCTTTCACTCTGGGGAGATTGTGTGTTGACTGATGTTTTTCTTATCAACCATACTCCTTATCCTCTTCTGGCCAACAAGAAACCCTCTGAGGTAATATCTGGCAAGTCTCCCTCTTTTGATCAGATTCGCACATTCGATTGTTGTGATATAGTTCTACTTCTCCAAAGCAGCGAACAAAGTTTGATGTGCGATCTTGAGCTTGTATATTTTTGGGATACCCTTCTGGATGCAAGGGCGATAAGCTGATGGATCTGGAATCAAACAAGGTTTTCATTTCCAGAAATGTCATGTTTCATGAGGACATATTTCCATTGGCTACTCGCTCTGCATCCGTCTCTCCAACTGATTTCTTTTCTCAGCTGGATTCTCCACCATCTGGTCATACTGCGTCTTCCTCCTCTGTTCCTCCGGGTACAATTTCTCAGCGTTTACGGAAGCCACCAGCTCATTTGAGTGATTATCATTGCCGTGCCCGGGATTTGGATGTTGCTTAACTCATGTCTGCTTCCTTGTTGTATTCTTGGATATATCCTCCACATCTCGCATTCATCAATCAAATCACTAAGATCCTTGTTCCCCATACATATATTAAGGCTAAGGATTCGAAAGAATGGTGTGAGGCTGTGGATAAGAAATTGGAAGCTATGGAAATTACAAAGACTTGGGATGTTACTATCTTACATAAGGGAAAGAAACCAGTGGGCTGCAAATGAGTTTTCACTCTTAAGTACCATGTTGATGGGAGTCTGGAACGATATAAGGTAAGGTTAGTTGCTAAGGGTTACACTCAGAAGGAGGATTTGGACTACAATGATACTTCCTCCCCAGTTGCCAAGCTCACAACAGTTAAGACACGTCTAAAAATTGCTGCTTCCAAGAACTGGTCCTTTAAGCAACTTGACATTTTGAATGCTTTCTTGAATGGAGACTTGGAAGAGGAGATATACATGCGGTTACCAGATGGCTACACAGAGAGGTGTGGCATTACTCTCCCACCTAATGCTGTTTGTCGTCTCCAAGAATCAATTTACGGTCTCAAACAAGCATCACACCAATGGTTTCTCAAGTTCTCTACTTCTCTTTTATCTTTGGGATTTGAGAAGGGCACCGATGATCATACTCTTTTCATCAAGAGCTTTGATGGTGGTGAATTTGTTGTGGTACTTGTTTATGTTGATGACATTGTCATTGCTAGTACAAGTGATGCAGCTGCAGCAACTTTGATGAACACTTTGCAACAACGTTTAAGTTACAGGATCTTGATAATCTCAGGTATATTTTGGGACTGGAGGTTGCTTGTTCTTCAGCTGGCATCTCTCTGTATCAACGGAAATATGCTCTTGAGACTCTCACCTCTACTGGCATGTTGGGGTGTAAGATTTCTTCCACTCCTATGGTTACTTTCGAAACTTGATGGTGATCTTCTTCATGAACTGAGATGCATATGAGTCTTGTTGGACGCCTGATGTACCTGACCATAACTCGTCTGGACATCACCTTTGCCGTGAACAAGTTGTGTCAGTATTATGCCGCCCCTCGGACTGATCATCTTCATGCTCCCTATCGGGTTCTTCAGTATGTTAAAGGAACAATTGGCCAAGGTCTCTTTTATTCTGCATCTTCTGGCCTCACCCTCAAAGGTTTTGCGGATTCAGACTGCTCTTCTTGTCCTGATAGCCAACGTTCTACAACAGGTCTTTGCATGTTCATTGGGGATTTTCTCATCTCTTGGAAATCTAAGCAGTGGGACATTGTGTCCTTATCTTCTTTAGAGGTGGAATATCGAGCTTTGTCTTTGGACTCGAGGGAGATGGTTTGGCTACTCATTGTTGCAAGATATCGTGCTATTTCTCCGGAAGTTCCTATTCTTTTTTCTGATAGCACTGCAGCAATGCATATTGCTACCAATCCTGTCTTCCACACGAACGTACGAAGCACATCAAGAATGACTATCACTATGTTCGTAAGAGATCTGATGAAGGCATTCTCAGACCTTACATGTCAAAACTGCAGATCAAGTAGCTGACATTCTCACCAAACCTCGGTTCTCTCGCCTTTTTTGAGCATCTTCAATCTAAGATGGGTTTTCAAAACATCTTTTGAAACTTATCTTGAGGAAGCCTAGTAGAGTAGTTGGTATATTTGTATAGTTCGGTTTACTCTTATATTCAATTGTAATTGGAAATATATTTCTTCAATAAGATGGGGAAAACATTGCTTCAGTAGCAATCTTCCTCTCTCGTCTTCTCTTTCGTAATAAATAATAAAACTAGAAGGACTAGGTTTCATGGGTTTCATGGGTTTCATGGGTTCTTTTCCAAGCGAGTTACGTTTTGACAAAGAGAGATGGAGAAAGAAGAGAGAAGAAGGTACAGCATAATAGTATATACTATATACTCTATTTGCAATTATTATATAAACATTAATTTCGACTCTTGCGTCTGAAATTGCGCATTTTTTTTCCAACAAATATAAATAAATGTGTAAGCACACCAAACACAAACGAAGAAAAAGCTAAAAGCTTTTTGTGAATTTCAATTCAGTTCCTTCGAAATTGGGTTTTCTTAGGAGAGAGCATTCAAGTAATGGCGGCACCCCGGAATTTAACCGGCGACGGCGGCGGGGGTAGGCTAAAAGACGAAGAAAGCGCCGCCGCGTCGTCGGCAGCTAAAGGGCTCCTCAACGATGACTCGAAACGCACCAAATCGGAGCGGTTTCCTCTTTCACGGTGGGAATTCGTCGTCTTTTCCACCGTCTTCCTCGTCTTCACCACCGGACTTTTGTGTATTTACCTCACCATGCCCGCCGCTGAGTACGGCAAGCTCAAGCTTCCAAGAACTATCTCCGATCTCCGATTGCTGAAGTGAGATTTACTTCCAAAGTGCTTAGCTTCTTTTACTAGCGTCTATTGAATCTGATCCTGATAAAGTTATGATCTTTGTAAGATGCAAAAATTTGGTTTAGAGAACAGCATTTTCAGCTCAGAGACATGATTTTGAAAAGTTGATGTAAGAGAAACTCAAAGTGTTTAGCTTTCCTAGTTTTGTCTCTCGAAGCTAAAACCCGAAAATGAAAGTTCTGATCTTTCCCAAGATATCAAAATTTGGTTTAGAGAGCAACAAATATTATGTTAAAGACATGTCTTTAGGATTAGATACTGGTTTGTTCATGTATGTGGTTTGTTTGGACTTAAATATATGATGATACATTGATCTTGAACATATTGCAGAGATAACTTTTTAGCTTTTGGAGCACTGTCTCTTGAATCTAAGTTCTGATCTTTCCCAAGATATCAAAATTTGGTTTAGAGAGGGACAAATATTATGTTAAAGACATGTCTTTTAGTATTAGATACTGGTTTTTTGTTGATGTATGTGATTTGTTTGGACTTAACTGTATGATGATACATGTCTTTTAGTATTAGATACTTGTTTGTTGATGTATGTGATTTGTTTGGACTTAACTGTATGATGATACATTGATCTTGAA
>OVBB01001191.1:0-15461 GCA_900406415.1 Isatis lusitanica | reverse complement strand
TTATTTTATTTTATTTTGTCTATCCACTTTTGTCAAAAAGCTTCGATACTATTAGATAGTTCCATGCATTATGTGTGAGGGTTGTAATTTATTTTAAAAAAATAATATTTCAATTTAAATGGTAATTTGGTATGCAGTATGATTTCCTTTTTTAGATTTTAGTTTTAACAATATTATAAAAAATAATCATAAAACAATTATATTATTTTGCCTCTTTAGAAAATTTGCTAGATTACAATTATACTATTTAAATTTTTAATATTATTCATATATATGAGTAATTATCCTATTTAATTTCAGTAATCTTTTCAAATATATAATTTATATAAATTAAATTATACATCTCATATTTTATTAAAAGCCATCATAATTTCTATATAACCATGTCACAAATTTTTTTGTTTAGAAATTTTAATGTGACAATGACACATAATTATTTTTAAAATAATAATTTAATTTTACATCCTTATAATTTTAAAGCCATATAACAATTATTTGTAACTCATGTCATATTCTTAGCATTATTTTTTATTGGTGATGACACTAAAGTAAGTTCTGAAAAAAAATTTGGTAAATAATGTTTAGAAGATTTATAGATAACAAATGTTTTCAAACATATTTAATTATTGATGATGAAATGTAGACTAGTGTACATTTATATCAGTGGGAAAACATAGATTTGTCTGAATGTGAAATTTTATTTATTTAAAGATGTCTTCATTTTACTTATAAAATCAGATAATACATAAATATGATACAGTAAAAGGGATTTGGGCTGAATATCTTCATGGGCCAACTCCAGATGGGCCTCGCCAAAATAGCCGACAACGGAAGCAAGAAAGAAGAGAGAGAAGTGTCATTTTCGTTTAACGTTGTAATTTTCAGAAGTTGTTATTTTCTTGTCGTTTGCTTTGTACGAACGAGAGATTTGGTTGTCGGGATTCTGTGTTGGGATCTTCGTCACCGTCTCAGTGATCGGCGTTTGAAGAACGCTTGTTCACCTTTTTATGTTTCCAATAACAAAAGCGTATTATTCAGAAATACTTTTGCAGCCTCTGTTATCCCCTGCTTTTCTCTGTATTAAAGGTATCAGAGCTTGCACGTTTCTCGGAAAACAAATGGAGACGCGTTCGCAAGCAAAACAGAAAGAAAAAGAGACAAAAGAATCACGGATGGAAGAGCTTGAATCTCGTATCAACCACCGTTTTTCCTCAGAGATGGAACGACTTTCGTCGGACCTGAAACAGGATATTTCCGACGTCATGGAGACACTGAAGTGCTTGACAACCCAACCCGGTGGTTCGTCGAGTCATCCTCACGGTCCGACGACTAACACCCTCTTTTCTACGCATCACGACGGAAATCGCAACAGATCAGGGCAAAACCATACCTTTCATCGAGCCTCTCGTCTCGCAAAGGTGGATTTTCCCAGATTCAACGGCAAGCGTATGAAAGAGTGGCTTTCTAAAGTCGAACAGGTCTTCCTCATGGACCATACAACTGATGAGATGAAAGTGGGTCTCGCTTCCATCCATTTTGACGACGAAGCGGAGGCGTGGCACCAGTCCTTGCTAGACTCAAAAGATATCGGACCCGATATCCTGTACGACTGGCCGGCGTAGAAGATCTTGTTGCGGGAACGATTTGAAGAGATTTTGGACGATCCGATTGCAGAACTCAAAGCCTTACAGGAAACAGACGGGATCGTGGCGTATCACGGAAAGTTCGAGCTGATTCGCAACCGCGTCCGACTCTCCGAGTCATATTTGGTAAGCGCTTACCTCGCTGGGTTACAAACTGAGACTCAGATGCACATACGGATGTTCCATCCTAGAACAGTGCGTCAGTGCTTAGTTTTGGGTCGGCTGTACGAACAAGCTCATCCCAAAACAAACAAGACATCCTTTACTCCGACTAATAAGTTTCAGGCGGTCAAAGTTGTCTCGGTGCCTAAGAAGGAAAGCGAGTCTCGTGCGGTGGTTCCTTTTTCTCGTGACAAGAATAAGGATCTCAAACCCCACCAATTCTTGTCACATGACGAAATGACTCGTCGCAAGACTGCAGGGCTGTGCTTCTACTGTGATGAGAAATACACGCCAGAGCATTTCCAACAGCACAAGAAGAAGCAACAACTCTTCTCCATGGAGGTGGAAGAAGACTCCAACTCCAGTCAGTCGGAAGATGAGATTACACCATTAACTCCACCTCCTATTGATGAGAATACACCGTGCATCTCAGTTAATGCTATTGATGGTGTCACAGATTACCAAACACTCAAAGTGAAAGGTTCGAATGGTAAACGTACGGTCTACGCTTTACTGGACTCAGGATCTACCCATAACTTCATTGATCCGCAAATGGTCATTAAGTCAGGTTGCATTGTAAAGGCGATGAGTGTGGCAACGGTTCGAGTGGCTGATGGTAGACACGCAACGGTTTCTGCTAAGGTTGAACAGTTCAGATGGAGTTTCCAAGATACAGAGTTTGTCGACGACTTCTTAGTCTTTCCATTGGGAGGTTGTGACATGGTTTTGGGAATTCAATGGCTCGCTCCTTGGGGGCCAATCACTTTCAATTTTCATGAACTGACAATGCAATTCAAGCTGCATAACAACAAGAAGATGCTGTTACATGGGGTTAGAAGAGGTTCAGCCAGAGAGGTTAAAGCAGCTAAACTGAGCAAGTATAAAGAGGATACGGTTCAACTATCTATGATATTGGTCCAAGATCATATGACAGAAACAGCGGTCGAGTTCTGTGCACTCAATGGGCAACAAGGTCAGGGAGCACCTCCACAGTTGGTTGAGAATCTGCTAGAAGAATTCACCGAAGTGTTTGCGTTGCCAACAGCTTTACCCCCTTTGCGTCCGCACCACAATCATAAGATACCACTGCTAGAGGGTGCGAACCCCATCAATCAGAGACCCTACCGCTATGCAATACACCAAAAGGATGAGATATACAAAATTGTCCAAGAGCTGCTCAGTGCAGGAACGATACAACCAAGCTCTAGCCCTTATGCATCTCCGGTGGTCTTAGTCAAGAAAAAAGATGGAACGTGGCGGTTATGTGTTGACTACCGTGGACTCAACAATACTACAGTCAAAGACAGGTTTCCTATTCCATTGATTGAAGATCTGATGGACGAATTGGGCGGGTCTCAGGTCTACTCTAAGATTGATCTCTGGGCTGGCTATCATCAAGTGAGGATGGAACCCACGGATATCCATAAAACCGCTTTCAAGACTCATACGGGACATTATGAGTACTTAGTAATGCCATTTGGGCTTACTAATGCCCCAGCTACCTTCCAAGGTCTGATGAATGAGGTCTTTCGAGGACTGTTGAGGAAGAGTGTTATGATATTTTTTGATGATATACTCGTGTACAGTACATCCATTCCTGATCACATTACTCATCTCCGTCAAGTGTTTGAGTTGATGCGAGACAACCAATTGTACGCCAAAATGAGCAAGTGTACCTTCGTGACGGATAGAGTGGAGTATTTGGGACACTTCATCCAAGGCTCTGGAGTATCTACAGATCCAGTTAAGATCCAGGCTGTCCAGGACTTGCCGATTCCGCAAAACATGAAGCAACTCAGACGATTTTTGGGCCTTGCGGGTTATTACAGGCGCTTCGTCCAAAACTTTGGAAGCATTGCCTTTCCTCTTACAGCCCTCACTAAGAAGGATGCATTTCAATGGTCACCAACAGCTGAGGTTGCCTTCAATCAGTTGAAACACGCATTGTGTGAAACTCCGGTCTTGGCGTTACCTCGGTTTGATCTACCCTTTATCGTAGAGACTGATGCTTGTGGAAATGGGATAGGCATTGTTTTGATGCAGGAAGGGCATCCACTAGCCTACATTAGCCGTCAGTTGAAAGGGAAGCAGTTGAATCTCTCTATCTACGAAAAAGAGCTTCTTGCAGTGGTTTTTGCAGTACAAAAATGGCGACACTACCTGTTACTTGACCATTTTGTAATCAAGACCGACCAGAGGAGCTTGAAATACCTTCTAGAGCAGAGACTCAACACGCCTATTCAGCAGCAGTGGTTACCTAAACTCTTGGAGTTCGACTACGAAATCCAGTATCGGCAAGGTAAAGAAAACGTCGCTGCTGACGCACTATCAAGGGTTGAGGGCAGTGAGATTTTGCATATGGCTTTGTCAGTTCTGGAGTGCGACTTTCTCAAACAGATACAAGCTGCTTACGAAGAGGATGATACGGTTCACCATCTAATCCAGGCACTCCAACAGAACCCCATGGCTAAAAAATATTACTCTTGGACTCAAGGCATACTGAGGAGAAAGAATAAACTGGTGGTTCCAGCTAAATCAGATATCCGCAACAAGATACTTGATTGGTTGCACAGTTCTGGGATGGGAGGTCACTCGGGGAAGGATGTTACCTACCAGACAGTGAAAAGCATCTTTTACTGGAAAGGATTAGCTGCTGATGTTCAAGCTTACGTCCGAAGTTGTGAGGTTTGTCAACGGTGCAAGTCCGACAATGCAGCTTCACCAGGTCTCCTCTATCCCTTACCAATAACTAAAGCCATTTGGACCGAAATTTCAATGGATTTCATCGATGGTCTCCCTCTATCTTTTGGGAAATCCGTCATTCTGGTGGTAGTGGATCGTTTGAGCAAGGCAGCTCACTTTATTGCTCTATCTCATCTGTATACCGCTTCAACAGTCGCTCAAGCCTTCTTGGACACAGTTTTCCGTTTGCACGGACTTCCTGAATCTATTGTCAGTGATCGAGACACTGTGTTTTTGAGCGAGTTCTGGCAAGAGTTATTTAAGCTGCAGGGAGTGGAACTTAAGCTGTCGAGTGCGTATCACCCACAGAGCGATGGACAATCTGAAGTCGTCAACCGCTGTTTGGAAACGTATCTTCGTTGTATGTGTGGGGAAAGACCACATATGTGGAGCAAGTGGTTGGCTCTCGCAGAATATTGGTACAACACCAACTACCACACCGCCATTCGCACCACTCCTTATGAAGCTGTGTATGGACAGCCACCACCGCAACACTTACTGTATCTTCCCGGCGAGTCTAAAGTTGCTGTGGTAGCTCGCACCTTAGAAGAAAGGGAAAAGATGATTCTACTCCTACAGTTTCATTTGCTCATGGCTCAACATCGTATGAAGCAAGTTGCAGATCGACATAGGACTGAGAGATCGTTCAGTATTGGTGATCGGGTCTTCCTAAAGCTTCAGCCTTACAGACAGAAATCAGTGGTGAAGAGGTTGAATCAGAAGCTCGCCCCAAAGTACTATGGTCCCTATGCGATTGTTGATAAGTGTGGTGAGGTGGCATACAAGTTGAAACTCCCGGACGAGTCTCTTATTCATCCTGTGTTCCACGTTTCCTAGTTGAAAAGGATGGTAGGAGATGTTCAGGTTTCTACAACTCTGCCTTTGGTCATAAACGAGGAAGTTGCGAAAACCCCGGAAGCTATTCTGGAGAGAAAAATGGTCAAAAGGCAAGGGAGAGCGGCAACAATGGTTTTGGTGAAGTGGATCAATCAGCCTGAGGATGAAGCTTCGTGGGAGTTCCTCTTTGACCTCCACAAGCGTTTTCCGGCTTTTAAACCTTGAGGACAAGGTTTTCTTTGGCGGGGAGGATTTGATACAGTAAAAGGGATTTGGGCTGAATATCTTCATGGGCCAACTCCAGATGGGCCTCGCCAAAATAGCCGACAACGGAAGCAATAAAGAAGAGAGAGAAGTGTCATTTTCGTTTAACGTTGTAATTTTCAGAAGTTGTTATTTTCTTGTCGTTTGCTTTGTACGAACGAGAGATTTGGTTGTCGGGATTCTGTGTTGGGATCTTCGTCACCGTCTCAGTGATCGGCGTTTGAAGAACGCTTGTTCACCTTTTTATGTTTCCAATAACAAAAGCGTATTATTCAGAAATACTTTTGCAGCCTCTGTTATCCCCTGCTTTTCTCTGTATTAATATAACTAGTTAACTTTTGGCAAGTCATTTTTTTTAGTGAACAATTACTGGCACAGTGGCACTGCGTGTTCAGACGGGGGAGCCAATCACCTCCCTCATAATTTACAATAGACTTATTGTTTTTTTTTGTTTATTGACAATAATCATACTTATTGACTAAGCTACTGCCATTCATCGTGCATATAAGAAGTGTGGACAACTGTTTCTTCGAATTAAAATTTGTTGGCTATTGAAAATCCATTAATTAATAAGCATGACAAACTTAAATTCCGCTCACTCAACTCTTTTGGGTATCGAGAAGAAAAGAAGAAAAGGAGAAAATAAAGGTGGTGGTCAGAGCTAGGTTATTTTGTCTTGTAGTCAACAAAATTCTCTGTATTATTCCTTGATTTAGTGGGAAGGTTACACAGGACTACTACACATGTACTTAATAATTAGGTATTACCATAATAGATGTTCGATGTTTAGTTATTTTTAGAAAGCCAAATAATTGAAGTATCCATAAAAAAAACTGTCTCCATTTACACTTATGGAAAATTAGGTTGGTTTTAAACAAGCCGAACCGATCCAGATTTTTTTTTTTTTTTTCTTCTCAAAACTCAACTTCAGTTTCATTATTCCAAAAGGATTGCACCAACATGGTTTAAACGCTAATCCTCATAAATTATGAAAATTATTTTTATACAGCCTAAATGTTATAATATTAATAAAATAATAGTTTCTTTAAGATAATTTATTATATTTGACTAACTATGATTTAACCAGAACATAATGTCTACTAATGTGTGCTAATATCGTTGTTATGTTACTGTCCGAATAAATATTGTATATTGTTGATAAATTTTTTTATTCATTTTCATTTAATTTTATAAATACTTTTTCTCTAGATTAAGGAGTGTTATAATTATTAAAATGGTTAGTGTGCGAACAATCTATCTGATGGCCAAAAGAGAAACTCGGTGTTTAAAATGGGTAAATTTGCCAATTATTTTAAATTTAACGATTCTTTCCTTGGAATCTGTAAAGTCATTATTGACTAGTTGTTGCCATTTTAGGCTAACCTTTCCTTTAATGAATATACGATAAAATATTACACAACATGACCAATGACCAATAATTGATCAAAGTTTAGGGTTTCTTAATTAAGTACTAAAGCAAGACTGACGAATAATATTTTATTAGTCATAGCTTCTCTACAATGATCTAATGAGATTTGCCCTTTGTCGTTAACGAGGTGACTAATTGACCAAGTATAACCAATTAGATTTTATCTTCAAACTGTTTGAGTTTAAAATGGCAAAGAGGAGGTAAACAGTTGACAATTAGCTAGTAAACAGTTAATACGGGTACTTTTTTTAAATTCCATATTTGAGAACTTTTTTATAAAAATTATCCCTAGAAAGGGAATTTTTTTTTCAAAAATATCATTATGTAATCTGTCTTACGAAAAGTTTATAAAATCTAATGCAAGTTTATAATTTTAGATAATTTTATAAGTTCTTTTACCATAACTAAAATTGTAATTGAATTATATACATATTTTCATGGAAATTTACAAATGAAAAACGTTCCACACATGGTCTTTTTGACTAGAGCCGATTTTGAAAGTATAAGAATTTCAAACGTACAATATAAAACTTAGGGGGCCATATTTCATACTACAATAATTTAATTAAAAATATAGAATGTGTAAATTACAAAAAAACATAAGTTTTTTCTTAAGAAAAAGAAACTGACAATAATTTATGGATTTTGAAAAATATTTTTTCTTACACTTTTTCTGCAATTTCATTCATCAAACTTTGATAGTCAAGTTTTTCAATCATATATTTCTCAATTGACAATATCGCCAAGCCATGCAACCGCTCTTCTAACATACTTAACTACAAACAGGGGCGGATCTAGAAATATTTTTTATATGGAGCACAAATATTTTTTTAATATAACAAAATAATATTTAGACAATTTTTTTTAATTTTAAATGTTTGGAAATTTTAAAATTATTAAAAGGTATATTTCAGTTGATTTTAAGATTTTTTACATATATATGACCTTTAAAATAAGTTATATATATTATAATAACATAGTTTTATTTAGATTAATTAAATTCTAAAATATTTATATTATAATGAAACCAAATCATATACTTTAATAGGTTTATTAGTTATATCTCTTACTAATTTAAATACAGATCATGTAATTTATTACTTAATTTAAATTAATCTGTTAAAAAGTATAATTAAATCATAAGATCTGTTAAAAAAAAATTCTGGATTCACTCTATTTAAAGGCATCATGTATCAACCTTGAAACTTCTCTTAAACATAGTGATATTTCAGACACTATGGATATCATTTGTTCATAGAGATCAAGGTTTTAAGGGAAGTTTTACCAAGTGAGATTAATAAGCCCATTGAAGTGTTAGACTCTTTGAGAAGGCACGAATGTTGTTGTTATCCAAAAACATGGCTTGTATATAGAGTGATACCAACTGTACCAATTTCAATCTTCTCGACCGAAAGAAAGAAGTTTTTCTAAGTTAAAGTTAATAAAATCAATCTGTTAAAAAGAAACTATCTCTTACATTTTCCTTCTAATAATGCGCTTTCATTTAACATGAAAATTTGTCTCGATCCAAGATTGAAGATGCAGATACTAAGATCAGCTTATGACAAAGTAGACCCGAAAAATGTTAAAGTTGTTAAACCATGTCTTGAACTTCTCCTTCAACCTTTTCAGACATACCAATTCCACATGAGTTTCTTACCGAATCACCATTATAAGATGATCTTAACTATTTAAGGATTTTTTCTTTTTAATGTTTTGATTTTATGCAAATAAATATTGTCCATGCAACATATGCTTTAAATAAGTGAATGAATAGTTAAACATATATTGAAAATGTGTGCATCATGTATTTTATTTTTTATTTTTTTATTATTTAGGATCTTTTTGAGCTTGAGATGAGCTCAGGCTAGATTCAAGGTCTTTTACTGATACATAGGTTTTAAGTTTTTGGAAAGACAAATGACAACGCTATGGTGACCTAGTTTCTCTCGCATTTGATTTTCTCAGCAATCCAATCACTACAGTGACATCGGAATCAGCTTTCAGCATTGGAGGTCTGGTGATAAGCCCTAAAATATGTTCAAGCATTGCTTTGTACTCGAAATTGGTTGAGAGGTTTTGCAGAATTTGGAGGTAAGTTATCAATTTTGATCTTGTATTTTCTCTTTTCAAGGATAATTTGTTTATGTATTTACAAATTCAACTTATAAAATCTTAGGTGACATTGTAGATTTCTTTGATGATGAAAACAAGTGTGCTTCTACGGCAAGTACCTTAAGAGTGTAAGGCTTTTGTATTAGTCATCTTTATTTGTTTTTTTTATGTTGTTTAAGACTAGACTGATAATGATTTTCCAAAGAAAATTTGTTGACTTTCACAATTATTAATATTAGCTTTGTTTGTGGTGGTGACACATTTTATATTATTCTCGTCTATCAAATGTTTGATTTGTGGCATGTTTGATTTGTGGCATGTTTGATTTGTGGCACTTAAGAATGGGCTTGATGGAAAAATCTAATTTCCAACAATCAGTGACAGATGTCAAACGGGCCAGACCGCGTCCAAATGGCCCAACCCGCTGTGGTCGTGTTTTGTAAAAGCGCGCTGCAGTTCAGCCCGCTGCGGGCGGTGGTCCAAGATGGCCAGTCCAATCCCGCCCTACCATATATATGCGGCTAAGCGGTTCGGCCCGCGGGCTATATGTATAACTTTTTTTGAAACCAAATCAACGTAAATATTGCAAAGTTTTGGTCCAAATCAATAGTTTTCTTCATCCAAAACACTGAAAAGTCAACTCATAATTTAAGAAATAAAATGAATGCAACAAAACGTCTAGGGATAGTTCAAAACTTCAAATCAAAACCAAACTAGAAAGAGAAAGCATCAAAACAAACGTGAAGTAATGAAATGGAGTGAAAGCAAACAAAACAAATGTTTCGTCCTCATCTTTATTATTGACAATGGATTCAAAAGACAGAAGTGTGTCATCTTCACCATCAGACTCATCCTCTGCAAATGTGTACAAGTTAAAAAAAGTTTTACATCATGACAACGGAAGGGATTTTATATACTTACCATTTTTCATATGCTTCAAATCCTCTTAGCCAATTGCGACTACAAATCAAAGCTTGCACATTCTAGGGAAGTAGCCGGCTTCTATACTTGTTCAGAACAGGGGATCCAATGCTAAAGGAGGATTATGAAGCTATCGTTGTTATTGGAATACTCAAGAGATCGCAAGCCATTGAAGATAACTCACTATATCTATGAGAGTTGTCTTTCCAGTACTTCAGGATATCCAAACTCTGATATTCTATCATGTCTATTGCAGGTTCATCAACATCTAACATGGAAAAACTTACCACCACACAACAAATCATTCCTCAAATTCAGCTGAGATTTCAGAATATCCTGCATAGAATCATTTGATATAGTGTTGTCCAATGTGATAGAGAAAACCTTCTTCTCAATTCCCCATTGTTTCCATGTATGAAGAAGTTGCACTGCTAATTTCATACCTGAAGATGGTGGTGGGAGAGCACAAAATGCTATGATTTTGTTGTTCAGCTTCCAGTTGCGATCAATATAATGAGCTGTTACGCACATGTATCCCTCACGTGTGATAGCTGTCCACAAATTAGATGTGAAGCTAATTCTTCTGGGAAGACTAGCTAGTTCCCTCTTCAAGCTAGTTGTCTCATTCTCATAGAATCGATAGACATCTGCTGCAGCAGTGTTCAGGCTAATGAAATTAACATCAACATTCAGGTACTTCCAAATTGCTCTAACTCTTTCATACTCAACATAAGCAAATATAAGATCATGCTGGATAATAAACTTAGCTACCATCTCACAAAATACAAGATGATCATAGTTACGTGCTCGCAGTTTAGCCTCTGCTGTGACTAACATACTTGTGACATCTCCATTCCGAGTAAAACTAGATTTAGTCTGATGCCTTAATAAAGCATTAGTACCATGTGTATTTAAGTCATGTGCATACTCCGCCTTACAATTTTTGCAGACAGCTTTTTGCTCACCATTCGGCTTTGTAACCACAACAAAAGTGTCCCACGCCTTCGACTTTTGCCTTCGCTCCTTTTGAGGCTTCTGAGTTGATGACTTCCCTTTGTCATCTTCATCAAATTCAACTTCGTTTTGAACAGCTTCTTTCTTCTTATAACGCTGCTGACTTGACTCAGCATCAAACTTCTTTTTCGTTGAAGCAACATTAACGTTACTCCTCTTTCCCACATCATGTGTGAGCTCTGGTTCGCCATAAACAACTTTATTCTTTCTCTTATTCAGTTGAGATGACGATTCTGTTCCCCCATCAACTTCTCCCTAAAAAACAATTTCTTCGTCTTACTGGCCTGAGATGCTTTACCTTTGCCATCATTCACTGCCCACGAAACTGATTTTTTGGTCTCGGTTCAGGGGTGATCTCAACATCAAAATCAACCTCATCAGATTCGACCTGAATGTGTCTTCTTTTCCGACCTTGATTCTGTTGTGATCCATCAGAATTCAACTGCTGTTCTTCAGCATTGAGAGCGTTTACTAGTCTTTGAGACTCAGAGTCAATGGATTGCACATAAGAAAAGTCTTCAGAGTTCTGTAATTAAGAAGTAAAGGACATAAATTCAAAGTTAGTAACTTAGTAAATTCAATCTATTATTAATTTATAATCTAACTATTAGTAAATTCATGTAGCCGTTTAAAAATATTCAACTCTTACAGTGTCCATCATTGATGATCAGTTGATCACGTCTGGTACAATAACAATATATCACGATCAAAAACGACTTAATTCTCAGTCTTAACGCCTTATTCTTCTGTCTCAGTTTCTCACAAATCATAAACTCTGTCACTCTCAGAAACTCTCTAATTGCAGCTGAATGAGTGGTGTCTTTGAGTTTTCTTTCGTCATAGGGTAATTAGATTTCTAGTACTAGGGTTTTTTTTGCAAAACCTTTGCTTAAGGTGTAACTTTTGTTTAAAAGTTACTCTAGTTGGTGTAGAAGGTTTCAACTTTCAAGAATATTTCCAATACAAAAAAGTACAAACCAAACATCATATTTAAATTTAAGCGGTAAAAAAAAGAAGTATCCAAATTTTAAATATGGATTTCTGCAATCAAAATCCAACACTAACAAAGTAAGAATTTGATAACCTAACATTGAATTTATAATCCAATAACCTAATACCAAGGTTCGGAAATACGCTAGGCGCTAGTCGGGCGGCCGGGTTGGGCCTAACGCCTAACAAAAAAATCAGGGATTAAGCGGGAATTAGTTTTTTTGGTAATTTTAACCTGAATATATATATATATATATATATATTAATTATGGGGAGATAAACATTAATATGTAGTCTAGTGTAGTTGTGTAAGTGCAGCGCTAGGAGTGTTTTACACCCAGGGGTGGAGGCAGGTGAGGGGGAGAAGGGTCAGCTGACCCCAGTGAATTATATTTTTCCTAATATTTTTTCATAGGTTATAATATTGACCCAGTCTAATTTTTTTACTGACTCCTACATAATTTAAGCTTACATTAACCAATTAAAGATATTTACTGAACATTTTAAATTTAAGTACTTAACTTATATATCCACATCAATAGCTCAAACCATATAAAGAAAGATTTGAAATTAAAATTAAAATTTTTATATATATATCTGTAACTTGTTATCTTTTATGTGTAAGACATGCTAATTTCATGTTTTTATAATTAAAATAAATTTTTTTTTTCACTGTTTTACAACTTTAGAAAAACTATTATAGTTTTGTTTGAATGTTTGATATAATATATTAAAACAATAATTGATTATGTTTTCATCTTTAAGACATACAATAAATGTTGGGTAAATGTAAATCTGACTACAAAAGATATAGAAATTACTAAATAATAATATGTGTTGTTAATTTAAAATAAACTGTGAATTATATAATAACATGTTAACTAAGAATGATTAAAAAAGTTAGTTCGCTAATAAAAACAAAATTAATATTACATAATGAAAAAATGTTTTAAAACTATAATTATAATCGTCGTAAGTTAGAAAAACGTTTTCGTAAAAAACTAATATTTGTGCAGTACTATTTGTTCATTATGTTCTAAATAAATATTGACCCCAATGAAAAATATTTCTGGCTCCACCACTATTTACACCTGAGTTCGAATCCCTAGATTGCGTTTTTCATATTTTTTTTATTTTTCTTAATGAAATACAAAATTACCAATAAACCCTCATCATCTACATTATGAAGAAACACGAACCAGAGAACCCTGGCCACCACTTCCGCCATTTTAACATGATTTTGAAGTTTTGTTTTGCGTTTTTGTTGTTGTTTCATAGCCAAATATCATAGATATATGTAGTATTTAACGATTTAAGTAACAAATTGAGAAAATTTGAAGCTTTTTAATGAAATCCGATTTTTTTGTCCGATTTGAGAAAATCCCGGCGGTGACAGGCCGGCTAGCGCTTCGTCGCCGATTAATTGGTCCTAGTTGCCGCGTTTTCGAACACGGCTTAATACTAACAGTCTAATAGTAACCTAAATTAAAAAAAAACTTACAGATTCATAAGTGTGTGCCTTATTGGTAAGCATAAGACTTAGGGGATGGCAGACCTCTCTCACCCTGTAGATAAAGTGATAAACAGACAAAACAGAGCATTTGAACAATCATTCACAGTATTCGATGAGCCAAACTACAAGAAAGAAAGAGAGAACCCTGAAATAGGAGATTGAAGAAAAAGAAACCACGATGGAGAAGACTTGTTCCTGCAGATTTTTTATATGGACTTATGTTTTGAAGAAGTTTTCGGTCAAATATTCTTTTTATATTTATTCAGCCAGAATTCAACCGACAAGAAAAAAACAGAAAAAACCAACAAGATGATCACTGATCAAATATAATTTACCTTTTAAACAAATAAGAAACAAAGAAAAAAACTGCACGATAGAAAAAAACCAACAAGATGAATAGATGATTCACTTTATGTCCTATTGCAAAACCAAATGTTCAAACTCCAAAGCCAAGCCACCAATGAATATAGTCTCCAAAAGAGGTTTACAGGGAGTATCTATGTACGTTAAATCAATCAAGAAATTTAAATGTTTTGAGAATCGAAGCAATGAACACTAAAAGAAATGCGACTAACCTGGCAACATATTACACAACCATTATAATCCAATGGTAAGCGTTTTAAAAAGAAACTTTTGCTTTCTGAAGTTTTGATTAACAATCTCTTGCAAAGGGCGAGTCCTGAAACTGAGTGGGAAGAACTATATAAGCCAATAAGAAAAAAAAAAGGCAGAAAAAAATAAGAGAGGAAAGAGATCATAAGCCAACAACATGATTCACCTTATCGCATAACCAAAGCCACCACCTATGAAGCTCAGCAAGAGTAATCTCTAAATCAAAGAAGAGAAGAGAGAAAGAGAAAGTCATATCAAAAGACCTTTGTTCATATTAAAGTTCGGCTCAAATATTCATAATGCAAAGCTAACTTAAAGATGGAAAGAACTAACCTAATTGTAGTCCATAGAAAAAAAATCTAATGTGAAATAACAGCAACACAAAACACACAAATTTTACTCTTCAATTCGTCACACCACTCCATGTCTCCATTAGTTTACCTGCCTAGAACCTTCAAGTGTCATCAATCACAACTCAAATTATAATAAATCACACCTCAGTCATCACACATAAAACAATTTATTCACTTAAATATCACTTAACCTGCTTAATTACAATGGTATGTCAACGGTTTGTAAGAAAGTCTAGACTTCTGATTTTGTGAATCGGCAAAGTCAGAATCTCGCAAGAACTTTGCATGACAATTTCATGGAGCGAAAAATTTCCGACAAAGCTGCTGAAATTAAGCACATAAGATTATCCAATTGTCGAATCTGCATCACTGTTACTTCCGAATCGCTAACAAAAAAATTTGTTGTCGATTGAAGACACCGATCCAAATGAAAAACAAAGAAGTAATTGAATGTGATATGCAGATTGCATGTTTGCCCGCCGATCCGTTACAGGTCCGACTGCCAAAACACACCAAACCGCGAGGTTTCGTTCGCGATGTCCGCCAACAAATGGACTCTAAATATGTTGTCTAAACCCGCAAGTTTTTGGATTATTTGGGCCTGGCCCGCGGGCTGCAGTTTGGATTACTTGGGGCTGGCCCGCGGGCTGAAGTTTGGATTGACATCTCTAACAATCACCAAACAACCAAACCGGTTTGGTGTAAATCATAGACCAAACCGATCCGAAACCAAACATCAACCAAACTGAATCACCCATATAGTTAGTTCCACGTGACCTTTTCTTTCCCCGGTTTTAGGTTTTTGCGGTCATTGTCCTAATTTTCCTTCCAACTTTCTTCATCGACTTTCTGGGTCTGTTCCTAGG
>OVBB01001189.1:0-15035 GCA_900406415.1 Isatis lusitanica | reverse complement strand
CCTTGTCCCAGCCGCCGGGTCATGCTTGGAAGGACCACGGGCGGCCCGTCTTGGTCCGGCCGCCGGATCACACTCGGACGGATCCCGGGTGCCCCATCTTTGCACGGAGCTAGGCGCCCGATCTTTGCACGGAGCCAGGCGCCCGTTCTTTGCACGGAGCCAGGCCCCGTGTACTGATTGAAGGGTGATGGGCGGCTGGCCATTCTCAGGACAAGTCCAGGCGCCCGATCGTTGCACGGAGCCAGGCGCCCGTTCTTTGCATGGAGCCAGGCGCCATGCTCTCTTGATTAAATGATGGGCGGCTGGCCCTTGGATAAGAGATAAGGGCGTCTGGCCTCATGCATAGAGCATGGGCTGCTGGCCCTTATGCTCGGGATGTGATCCGTTTGTTCTTGATCTTGAGTACTCGTTCTATCAATCTCTGAGGAGGGAATTTTGACCCCAACAAGATGGATGGGATCGAACTATCTTGCTGTTCAGCACTCTCTAGCTAGATCGTTGGATGGAAGATGGATTGGGGACGTCACAAAGATTTATGGATGGAAGCTTTAATAAGTCAAGGTGCTCAAGAAAGATATTACTCACAAACTCAAGGCTTGAGGGTTCAGAGATGAAAAGCTTGTTGGAGTCAAAATCCCCTCCTCGAAAATTGATAGAACGAGAAGCTTAGATCAACGAGCGAACGGCTCACATCCCGGCAACAAGCCCTCCAAATAGGGCCAGCCGCCCATGATAAAGGCATGAGGCCAGCCGCCTTGACCTCATCTCCAAGGGCCAGCCACCCTTTACTTCCTCTCCAAGGGCAAGCCGCCCGTCACTCTCCCCATCAAGCCTGGCGCCTGGCTCTATCCTGACAAGGCTAGCCTCCCATCATCTTATCCCAGGAGCATGGCGCTTGGCTAATACCAAGTAGACCAAGCATCCGCACATCCATGTTCGGATCCTGCACGACCATGTCTTGAAGCCAGACGTCAACCATTGTTTCCCGAAGAGCATGGCGTCCGGCTCCGCAATTTAAGCCGAAAGCCCTCCTTGGCTTCCCGAAGACCATGGCGCCTGGCATGTCCTGAAGCCAGAAGCCCACTTCTCTTCCTCCTGAACATGGTGCCTGGCATGTCCTGAAGCCAGAAGCCCAATTCTCTTCCTCCAGAACATGGCATCTCCTGAAGCCAGAAGCCACAGTACATGGCGCCTGGCCTAGCCTCATACCCAGCCGCCCATGCACGTCAGCAATGAGATGGGCGGCTGGACGTTACAAAATAACGGGCGGCTGGAGACTTAACGAGAAAAGGGGCGGCTAGGTTTGAAAGCTCGGAAAATGTTCAGAGCATTTTTCACGCAGGAAAAACCGTTGAACACTATTCATGAAACACTTTTCATCGCGGGAAAAAGTTAACCGAAAAGTCGATTTAAGCTTAATGGGGTTCGGTTTAGTGTTCACGGATTACTATTCACGGTTTACTGTTCATCGGTTACTATTCATAAAACGATAAAAGTTGGGTGGGCCAAGATCAGATCAAGTGACGGATTGCTGAAGATTTCAGGCCGCGCGTCAGGCCCAAAAGACTAGGTTGGCGGCTGGAAGTAAAGGACTTTGTCCCACATCGATTAGAAGAAGTTTTAGCATCTTAGCTCTCCTAGTATAAATATACATGCTTGTACTAGGTTGAGATCATCCCAATTCGAGTATAGGAGTCTCTTGCAATATAAGACATTAAGCTTTGCAAATTATTCGTGTACTTCCGAAAAATATTAATAAAAATATCTTTTTACATTTTCGGTCCTTAAATTATTATAAAATAGAATTTTCGAGCCCGCATAAAATATAAGCTTTGACAGTGTGAGTTTCGGCACTTACATTTTGGCACCGTCTGTGGGGACGAGAAATATCCTAGACCCTAAGAGCGAGAAGATACGAAAAGGGAAGACGATGACAACAGGAAGAATCGACGACATCAGCAACCAGCCTGCCGGAGTAGCTGCCGCAGGAACGACCGGAGCCGGAGCGACCGCCGCAGGGACGACTGCCATCACGACATCTGCGCCCGGAGCAGGAACGACCGCACCAGGAGCGGCCAGCCTAGCCCAAGAAATAACTGCGATCGGCGACCTGAGGACCATGCTAGCCGGACGCATGGAGCGACAAGACAGGAAGGAAAGAGAAACGGCCCAGGAGATAGCGGCCAACCGAGAGCTGGTGCATGGCCCCCGGACATTCGAAGCAAGGCACCTCCGTTTCTTACCGATGGCGAACTTCCCAGGAGGACAGAACCCAAACGAGCAAATCCCCATTGGACAGAGGACGGAACTGTCAGTGCCACCCGCTTTGCAGCGGAAGAGTGCCACTAAGCCGACCAACGAACAGCCAACTTCCATGGTGACCAATGGCAAGAACGAGAAAATGCCATAAACGGACACGGACGGGAAGGAAGCAAGACGGACGACGAGTTGAGAGCTATCCGCGGACGAAGAAGAGCTTCGCTGTGTGAGAGAGCAAGAAAGGGCGGAATGGAGAAACCGGGTGAACCAATCCGCTAGCCAGAGAAGCGAGATGGACGAACTTCGGGCCCGACTGGAGCTCACGACAAGCCAGATGAAAAAAATAAGGTTGCAAGTCCATAAAACGACCAGCGCGGCTCCCTACCGAGTTCTGGAGGAGACGCAGAAGATCCCTTTTACCTCGCAAATCACTGGCACTAGAGTCTCCGACCTCGGCAAGATCTGAATCCCTTTCTATGAGAGGACAACGGATCCAAAAGCCCACATGACGGCCTTCCGTATCGCAATGGGCCAGGCCAGGTTCAAACCCGAGGAGAAAGACGTCGGATTATGCCTACTGTTCGTCGAGCACCTGAAGGGGGCGGCATTGTCATGGTTCTCGCAACTGGAGAGAGACTTGATTGACAACTTCGACCAGCTATCGGCGGCTTTCTTAAAGCATTACTCATTTTTCATAAGCCGCTCAACATCTGACGCGGACCTCTACTCACTATCACAAGGACCAGAAGAAGGCATCCGATATTTTATCGAGAGGTTCAAGGTGATCGTTTCAAAAATCGATGGCTTAAGCGATAGTGCTGCGATAAGCACCCTAAGGAAGTCCCTTTGGTACACCTCCGTTTTCCTGCAGGAGATCACCGTGAACCCGCCGGTAACCATCCAAGACACTCTCCACCGTGCCTCGAACTTCGTGATTCACGAAGAAGATATCAAGGCCATAACCAAAAGACTTCAATCTATGAAGTCGTTGACCAAAAGTGCAGCGCAGCCTTCAAACGTTCCCACCGAAAGGAGGAGCAGATGAAGTGGCATAGATGAAGAAGCAACGCCGGCGGAGCGGATAGCGATCAGATAAACACGGAGAGACAATCTAATGGGCACAGCAGAGAATCTTGAAACACATAGACTTTACTAGGCTACGAAAATGCCTTCTTTACCTTCCACTCGACCGAACACTGCAGGACAATCGGAAGAAGCCCTGCGCCGAAATATCTAGCTGGAGAACTCAGGATAACCTTGAAGAGTCTTGGAGCGGCCGAATGGGACGAAGGAGCCCCGTGCGGACGACCTAACCAGGAGCGTCCCGAGAGACCTCCTGAGGAAGTGCCCAAGCGAAGAAGGAGACCGAACGGGGACTCCGCCGCGAACCGGAGGAGGATTCACATGATCATCAGAGGGTCCCAATACTGTCGGGACACGGTGGCCTCGATAAAAGCGTTCCTGAGAAGATGCGACAGAGAGTCAAACCCGCAGGCGCCGATCACCGAAAATGATGACCGGATCGCCTTCAACAAAAAAGACACCGAATGCCTTGACCAACCTCACGACAATCTATTAGTAGTAGAACTTGACATCAACGACTACGATGTGTCCCGAGTTTTGATCGACGCAGGAAGTTTGGTGGACGTCATTTCGGGAGATGCTTCGACGAACAGAAGTCCTACCTGCAGAAGATAAAAACGATGAAGAAAAAACAACGGCTACCGAATAAACGACGTCCGAGAATGCTGAAGCCGCAACAGATGATTCTGTGGCCGAGGTTTAGCCATAATCCAGCAAAGTCAAGAAGGGATTCAGGGATCCCAACAAGAATTAAACCCAGGTAGTATCAGAAATGATACGCTGGTTTCTAGAGATCGCAGCACCCAGGAAAGCATCTCTGTCGCAGCGATCAAAGCCCAATTTAACCAAAGCAGTCAAAGCTCAAGTCAATAACAACTGAAAGACGAAAGATGGTCCATAAAAGGGAGATCGAATTGTCGAATAGTTCACCAAATAACTGAAACAAGTACAATAAGAGCTCAGACGACCCAAATACAGCAAAGACAAAATACAACTAAACAAGCAATGATCCTAGCCAGAGCCATCACCATCCTAGAGGATAAGGGTGGTGCCGGCAGAGTTGATTTCATCGTCCTCACCGCCATCAGATCGGTATAGAGTGACAGGAGAGTAGACAAGTGTACCTTCGAAGCCGGAGAAAGCCCAAACGAAGGAGCCCACACCACTTCCGCTCTTCAGTTCCGAAACGGAACTCGCCAACTTGCCCTCCTCGACTCGAGAGTAGTCTCCCCCAACCTGATCTGACGGACCATCGTCAGGTTCGAGCCAACCTCCGACAAAGCGGTCTCCACGAATCTGGCTCCGCACAATGGCACAAGGGTGGCCTTCGCCCTCTTCATGCGAAGGCGGAACTTCTCCGCCATCTCCCTGCGATAGGCCTTCACGGCCTTGGTCATGATCCGCGCAGCCTCAGGCTCTTTCTCCTCGAGACTCTGCCTAAGGGTCTGCACCTACGAAGCAGCAAACTCGAACTTCTGGACCTGCTTGTCCGCTTTCTTCAGCTTGGCTTCCAAGGCCTTGATCTTCTTGTCCTTCTTCCGGGATTCTTTTATCTCGGCTTTGAGAGAAACGCGGGTCGCATGCGCCTCGACCTAAACCAAAAAGAACTAAACGAGCAACACGGGTCGCATGCGCCTCGACCTAAACCAAAACGAACCAAACACCTGATAAGCAAAATCGAGAGAAAGACTAACTTATTTCAAAAAACGAGGAAAGAGAAGAAAAATACCGCCATAATCCCGGAAGACAAGCCTCCATACGACTTCGAGAGATCGTATTGTTGGGAAACGGCCGGAGATGATCCGCTTATGTAATCCACAAACTTGACGGACTCAAACATGAGGTTGGGTCCAGAAGCCTTGGTTTTGCCAAAAGCCTTGGCCTTTTTTCGAGCGGCCCGAGCCCTCAACAAT
Organism: Isatis lusitanica; assembly: GCA_900406415.1. Taxonomy (NCBI): domain Eukaryota; kingdom Viridiplantae; phylum Streptophyta; class Magnoliopsida; order Brassicales; family Brassicaceae; genus Isatis; species Isatis lusitanica. The sequence goes on along the minus strand of OVBB01001189.1, from coordinate 9,780 downwards.
CTCTTTGCCCTCATCGGCAGCAGCATGGTAAGGACCCGGAAGATCGGCGGCCTGAAGCTCGGGAACATCCACATCTCGGAAGCTGGTCTCAGACGCCGCAGGAGCAGCAAAACCAGCCACTGATTCAGATGGGCCCTCGGCGGTACATCCACACACCTTCCAGCCCGTGATAAGATGTCATCGGATCAATGAAATCAGGACCCTTCGGGGGAGTGCGTCCTTCAAAAATTTCTTTAGCGTCAAGAAAACGACTCCAAATATATGAACTCTCCCAATCGATCTTCTTCTTAGGAACTTCACTGAAGATCTTCGAAAGATCAGATCTCCAAAGTGGGGAAGGAAAGGTACCTGAAACAAAAAATAAAAATATAACAAGTTATGAAGAGCACTCAACCTATTCAAAGCCAAGAACATAATGAAAAGGAAAACTCTTACCGAGCTCTTCCCAGAAAGATCTGGCTTTACCGCTGAAGTCAGGGCCAATCAAAAACGAGCTCTACTTCACATAAAAGAAATGGTCTCTCGAAACTCTGCTGTTACTTCGAAGACTAGTGTAAAACTCCTTCGGAAGAGTTTTCCTTGCAAAGTAGCAACAGAAGTTGGAGGAGGGACTCTTCTTTAAATATAAGTAATTCCTTATATGGCCCACCTCCAGCTTTAACCCGCACTCGGCAGTTCGTACCACTAGACTCATCAAAATTCGGACCGACGAAGGAATAAGTTGCGAGATCGCAGTTCCATAGCCGTCCAACAACTCGAAATGAACTCCCGGGATCGGGAACCAGAGAAAAGCATCATAAACCATGGATTCGTAGGCAGCAAAGTATCCCGAAGGCACTTGTCGATCCTGTCAGTATCCTTCGGGAAACGGAACTTGACCTCATCTGGGATGTGGAAATCCTCTCGAAGTTCTTTCAGCGACCTCCGCATGCTCAAAGTCATCCCGAGCTCAATGTCACCCGGCTTTTCCATGTACCTCTGGGTCGGCTCTGGCTTCGAAGCGCGGAAAGAAGCTACATCATAACCCTAATAGGTGTTGCACGCCCCAGGGGAATTATACACCAACATCTTCCGGATGAGGGAATCTAGGCACCACGGCTTCTTGATCCGTGCCAGCTTCGTCTCCGGACATGGCATCTGGATTATTGCGAGCATCAGGCAAGGCACTATGATATCTAGAAGACGACCAATCGACCTGAAAATTAGAACGAGGCCAGACGCCACGGTTCTCTGGACGCAATGGCGGAGTCCAACCGCCCGGAGCACTGACCTGAGGCAAGGCGCCACTAACATCCTCCAGGCCAGACGCCCATTGTGATACGACCTCAGGGCGAGATGCAATTTGTGGCACACCCTCGGGACCAGACGCCATCCGAGGCATACCCTCAGGGCCAAGCGCCCACAGTAAAGGACCTTTAGGGCCAGGTGCCAATTGGGGAACATACTCAAAGCCAGACGCCATTTGCGGGACGCCATTCTCCAGGCCGCCAAAAGCTCATTAACAATCATATCGTCCTGAACGGGATCAAAATCAAACTCGAAGTGATTGTTGTATATAGTGTCAAAATTAAGCTCACGAGGAGTTCTCGCTTAGCCCGACATTGCATAACAAGATCAAGAACACTTCAATGAAGAGAGAATTTTCAAAGAGTAAGAAGTGAAGAATGAAGAAGAAGCCACCCCATGATATAGCAAAGACGGCACGAATTCCCATGCAGACATGACGGGAAAGCACCTATCTCTAGCATGACAAATAAAGTGAAGAAAACTTGTTGTCTTATCATTGCCTCGGACAACGAAAATAAAGAGTTGGGGGGCTAACTGTTGGGGTCAAAATCTCCTCCTCGAAAATTGATAGAACGAGAAGCTTAGATCAACCAACAAACGGCTCACATCCCGGCAACAAGCCCTCGAAATAGGGCCAGCCGCCCATGATAAAGGCATCAGGCCAGCCTCCCTTACCTCCTCTCAAAATAAGGCTAGTCGCCCATCTTCTTATCCCAGGAGCATGGCGCCTAGCTAATACCAAGTAGACCAACCATCCGCACATCCATGTTCTGATCCTGCACGACCATGTCTTGAAGCCAGACGCCAACCATTGTTTCCCGATGAGCATGGCGTCTGGCTGAGCATTCAAAGCCAGAAGCACTCCTTGGCTTCCCAAAGAACATGGCACCTGGCATGTCCTGAAGCCAGAAGCCCACTTCTCTTCCTCCTGAACATGGCGCCTGGCATGTCCTGAAGCCAGAAGCCCACTTCCCTTCCTCCTGAACATGGCGCTTGGCATGTCCTGAAGCCAGAAGCCCACTTCTCTTCCACCAGAACATGGCGCCTGGCACCTCCTGAAGCCAAAAGCCACATGGCACCTGGCCTATCCACATACTCAGCCGCCCATGCACCTCAGCAAAGAGATGGGCGGCTACCCGTTACAAAAGAACGGGCGGCTCGGTTTGAAAGCTCGAAAAATGTTCAGAGCACTTTTTACGCGAGAAAAACCATTAAAACACTATTCATGAAACACTGTTCATCCCGTGAAAAAGTTAACCGAAAAGTCGATTTAAGCTTAATCGTGGTTCGGTTTACTATTCACGGATTACTATTCACGGTTTATTGTTCATCGGTTACAATTCATCAAACAATAAAAGTTGGATCAGATCAAGTGAAGATCAAGTGACAGATTGCTGAAGGTTTTGGACCGCAGGTCGGGCCCAAAAGACTAGGTCGGCGGCTGGAAGTAAAGGACTTTGTCCCACATCGCCCAGAAGAAATTTCAGCATCTTAGGTTTCATAGTATAAATATTCATGCTTGTACTAGGTTGAGATCATTCCAATTTGAGTATAAGAGTCTCTTGCAATATAAGACATTAAGCTTTTGAAAATTATTCTTTTACTTCCGAAAATATTAATAGAATATATTTTTGCATTTTCGGTCCGTAAGTTCTTATCAAATAGAATTTTCGAACCCCCATAAAATATAAGTTTTGAAAGTGTGAGTGTCGGCTCTCACAAAGCTCCGATTTCTTTATTGATAATGTCAAAGGTGAATACACGACTGTGAGAGGCGACCTTAATAAAGGGGTCCAAACAGCCGATGTCCTACTTGGGGACATGAAGCTAAATACAAGAAATTACAAGACAAAAGCATAAACTAACTTAACCCAATTACATATCTAATTAACTACTAAACCGTCTAACTAATTGAACTGACCTGAATCAAGAAGAAGGCACACAGTTAGTCCATAAGAGATTGAATCAATTTAAACCTTACCTCATGGCTGAATCTAACCGTGTTGGTGAAGTTCACCGTCTCACTAATTGGCTTGGATGCTCAATAAGGCAAGTTCATGGTCTTGTCGAAGAGGAAGAAATGGCCAAGTTCCATGCAGTTCTTCTTCTTGATCATGTGGACCGACTTGATTATGATATGCTTCTATGCGTTCTTCTAGTCCTTGTTCTTTAGCTTGCTCCGGGATTTGATCTTCATGTGATCCTTCTCTTGCATGTTCTTAGGCAATTGTGAGTGTACCCAGCTGGTCCGTGATGCTCTTTAGGTTCTGGTTTTTGAATAAACTCGCAACTCCTAGATTAAAGCTCTCGCGCATGTCCCTGGTTATTTCTTGGAGCTTGTCTCATGAGCGGAATGGGTGGTATGGTTCCTTGGTCCTCATCACGACCAAACAAAAAACAAAAACGGAAATGAGCAGATGTAACTCGGGGAAGTCTGCACAAGAAGTCATATAGGTTGATTACAGATGAAATCAACTTGGCTGACCTATAAAGAAGTCTACTCCGTAATTATAGTTTAAACTTTAATTTCAAAAATCTATCTTTCTATATAAAGTATGGTTTCAAAAGTTAGTAATTGATTAGATTTTGCCTTGTGTCATTTTATTGTTTGAAGATTTTGACATGTGTCAAATAGAGAATATTTTATTTCAGAAAAAAAAATTAAGAAATAAAAAGGTAATTATAGAAAAAAAAGGAATTTCAATTCTGAAGCAAAAAGGAAAACATAAAAAAACGAAAAATTCTGAAATAAAAAGGTAATTATAGAAAAAAGGAATTTCAATTATGAAGCAAAAAGGAAAACAGAAAAAGATATTCATTGTTTGATTAATTTAAAAGAAAACTAAAGGATATATAAATCATTATAAATAGACTTATTAATATTTATTAAAAAAGAGAAATATTTTAAGCGGTTCAACCAAAAAAAAAATAAATGGAAAAATTGAGAAAAGTATAATTACTTTTCTAAAAACTTGAAAATATTATGATGTCTATATAAAAAAACTTAGTTTCTTCATAATTTAGAAGATCATACAATATGTTGAGTGAGTCATTTAAATTTTGACATGTAATAAACTTAGCTTTATAATTAAATAAAAGAATAATATAATCAGTTTATGTCGATAAAGAAAATTTTTTTTTATAGATTATAAAAATTATAATCATTATTTTAATATTACATAATAATTACTTAATAAAAAAATTGTTGTGTGTGATTATGTATGAACAAATTTAAGTTTTAACAAAAACTGTTCTCATTTTAAGGTTTACAAATTCAAAAATTCTCTATATTTAATTCATTAAAATATGCATTAAGTAATATAATATGTTTGTTGGTCAATAAATAATATAATATTTAACATATATATTTTGAATCTCAAATTCCTCAACTACAAGTTACAAAATAGTTTTTGAATGCTTTAACGCAAATTTTAATCTAATCTAAAATAAATATGTTATGCAGGTTATCAATTTCAGATTTCAAAGAGTGTCCAACTGTCCACATAGAATTGAAGCTATAGTGCTCTAAGGGTGTCCATATAGAATTGAAATTTTAAAACAACCAATAATATCATTTCACATCAACATTTAAAGTTTAAGAAATTTTCTAAATTCTTTAATTGTATTTTTAATAGAAAATACATATGATAAGGAAATTATCTATAAATTTGTATCTGTTAATATATAAAAGTTGAAGCTATAGTGCTCTAAGAGTGTCCACATAGAATTGAAATTTCGAAACAACCAATAGTATTATTTCAGATCAAAATTTTAAGTTTAAGAAATTTTCTAAATTTTCTAATTGTATTTTAATAGAAAATACATAAGATAAGGAAATTATCTATAAATTTATATTAAACAAAAAATCAGCCTAATATTTGATTAGGAAAATTTCTAATTGAAAATATAAGATAAGTAAATTATAAAGTTCTTTTAAATAAAATGACACTTGTATTCTTCTAGATAGATTTGAAAGGTTAAAATGTTTGACTCGAATCTAATATCCAAGTATTTATAAAATAAAATAGATACGTAGAAAAAAAACTTATAATAGAAGATAATAAATTATTCACAAAATATTAAAGTTGCATAAGAATATTACAAATCATTTTCTAAACCGGGTCAAAAGATCATGTTGGGATCCGTCTTGAAATGGTAATTTAATTTCCATTATATTTTCTATCGTTTTTATCTTTTTAGTTAAAAACTGATATTATATATATAGCTAGTTATTTACAAATTCTTTATATATTATTAGGCCAAAAAATGGTGGGGTCCTCCCATCTCTTCAGGAACTCTACAAGGAGATTCACAAGAACAAGGCTGGAGCTTTTGTAGATCCTCGTTCAGAGAAATATAGATCGTCGTTCAGAGCAAATCTATAACGACGTGGTTGCTCAGGTGGAGGAACGCCAGACCCATCTGACTCAGGAGTCTCCCGACGGAGTTCCCGTCGTATTACCCACACTTGAAAAGGAGGTATAAATTATTTTGTTTTTTTTCGATCTTCTAATCTTGTTAACATTTTATATTTTATTAATCACTAAAATATTTTTTTCCTTTTGAAGGTGGTCTCTAGGAAAAAGGGACGGTTATTGGGAATCGGGTCCGTTAACATTGTCTCACATGCGACTTCGGCTTATGCTCAGCAATGTGTGGATGAGACTGCTCTCATGCGTCAAGAATCTGCGGCTGGGAACCCCCGTTTAGAGCGTATGTTAGAGGAGAGACGGCGCCAGCATGGGATACCGCATCCACAGAGACCCACCGCAGAACAGGAGGCCGAAGCTGACAGAAGGAGTCAGGATTTCTTCCCGGACTTCCCGTAGTAGCTACTGTTTTTTTTTCTGTTTTGATGTATAATTAAATTTTAAATTTTATAAAACATAATTATTTTATAAATATTTTCGGATATTTAATTTTTCAATTTTGTTTTCATATTTTCTGAATTTTTTTGTTTAATAATTTATCAAATAGTGATATATATTCATATAAAATATAAATAAAACAGATTTCCACGTAAATTAGCCGTTAAATATTAACGACGATTTTAACGTGGAACTACTATAGCCAAGTTAATCCCTCGTAAAATTACCGTCGAATTTACAACGAAATATTTGTGTGACCTTTACGAGAAAAATTGCGCGTGGAACTTATGTGTCCGCTTTGCATGTACTTTACGAGGAAATGTTAGCGTGTTATTTACGTGGAAATATTAGCATGTTAATTACGTAGAAAACGGTGCGTGAAAGTTACGAGAAAGTATTGTGCGTCGAAGTTACGAGGAAATTGTTACAGTCCTTTTCGGGAGAAAACGTTTTCCTCGTTAACTTAAGAGGCTTTTGCGACAAAATTTATTTTACGAGAAACGTTTCACGACGTTCCACGTTTTCTCCTAAATTCCTCATAAAGCCTTTTTTACGAGGAATTTGCGAGGAAAACCTTACTCGTAAATCATCAGTTTTCTTGTAGTGAAAATAGTTTATATAATGTAAAATATACAATTAATAAATATAAATTAGAATATTGTTAAATATATGAAAATATATAAGTTGTTTATTAAATTAATTCAAGTGACAAATATTAAATAACTAATTAAGAATTATATGATCTAAAATATATTACTAATAAATATAAATTAGAGTATTATTAAATATACAAAAAACAAACTATAAGTTGTTTAGTAAAAATAATTCAAGTGAAAATATGTTAAATACAAAATTTATATAAATAGCTGATTCATTGGTAATATGTAATGGTTTGTTTCTTTTTTAGTATTTGATTTCCAAACCCATAATCTTAGAAAATCTGTTATTTTGCATTTAGCTGTTAAGATTATGTTCCTAAAGATCATGATTTAGTTTGTACAAATATAGAATTATATATATTATGAGTTTGTGTGTTCTTATTCTTGGCCTATCCCGTTATACGATTATCAAACTTATTTATGCGATTATGAAAAAAATTGTTTATGACTTGGTGTGTTTCTTTTTCTTTACTGTAAACATATGGAAAACTCTTGTGTTAATTGTTTGTTTCCAAGTTGACTGTTTCGGTGAGAGAGAGAATCGAGTTCGTGTCTTCTCATTCATTCGTGTGTTCTAATTCATGCCTATCCTGTTTATACAATTATGCAAACTTCTTTATGCGATTATGAAACATTGTTTATGATTTCGTGTGTTTCTTTTTCTTTTCTCTAAACATATCGCAAACTCTTGTATTAATGGTTTGTTTCCTATATAGTTTTAGAAATTTCAAAATAGTATGTGTTGAGTGTGTAAAGTTGTAACAAATTTTAGTTTGGTGAAACATCTGTGACAAATTTATAACAGAACTCACAATAGAAAGTATGAGAGCCTTTTTTCACAATTTGTCTCTGATCCTTCTTGTTGCATCTAGGGTTATTGTGACCAAAATAGTACCACGCATAATCAGTGTTAAGGGCATAGATGGTGCATATTACTCTGCAACTCTCAACCTAGAAAGATAAGCAATAATCATAGTGGTGTTAAACTTATACAGTAGAAGAATGAACGACACTGATAAATTTCGAATTTAGTTTATATACCTCATTACAGTTAACGAGGTATATAACCTGAAACCTGGTTAACTTATTATCTCTAGGTTGGACAACAGTCAGGGCAAGACCATCATCTGGTAACCTAGAAGTTAAGAGGAAACTTGAGTTACGGATTATGTTTAAGAAAGAGATCACATTAAAATTTGAATTATCATAACTTGCTTGTTTTTGAACTCGATGAATTCAGGGAAATTTTCATTCAGCAAAATATCAGACATATTAACCGTATTGGAAATTTGAAAAATTCCTTCAAAAATAAAATTGAGAATATTAGCTAATCTGCTCAAATGTTATATCGCAAAACATAATCTCAAAGATCTCATAGCGATCAAACCTCAATAGATGTTGACTTTTACAAACCTAATGAGAAAAACGGTGACCTTATCACCAGCATTTTAGCAATAAGAGGATAGTTTGTCTGCAAATTTTCCCCATATACAACATGGCATCATATTGTTCCTACACCATAAAACACTCAAATAGGCAACAATCAGTTCTAGTCCACATACACAAAACTATATTTGGCTAAAACACTTACTCTGCGTCCCTAAGTTGAAACTCGACTATCTTTTTCTCTTTTCCTTGACACTGAATAGTTTCGAGTTGACCTATATCAACCACTTGACCAATAAAATCTGCAATCAGTTATACATAAAAGGTGTTAATATATTTTGGTAATAGATAAAATTTGAAACTAAACTCGTGAAGAAAAAAACTTACCGATAAGAAAATGAGTTTATAGCTCACCACTTGTCACTTGATCAAAACTTTTCAAGGATAGAAAATTTTGAGTTGATCTAAGCTTTGATGGGCTTATAGAAGTGTTTCCAGCGAAACTCAGTCTGTAAGTGTGCTCTGTATAGACCGGTTGCAGGAGAGAGATTAAAGTTTTGAATCACCTTCCATTCTCCAATGGGAAGAGCCTGCTCGATGCGAGAAACATATTGCTTTCTACAGGAAGCATGAATCTTTGTGCCCTATTCGTTATAACAGATTAGAAAACATTTAGTCAGTGTATCGACAATTAAATATTGTACAACTTACAGATTCATCCACTAATATGAGTTCATATGTCACTCCTGTCATCGCAGTGTACTACCGCCAACCATGAAGAAATCTTACTTGGATATGCCATGTGGACTTTTATGGTTTCAAATATTTGAGGTAAGTAATCATTGTTTGGGACTCCATGTTTTTGGTTCTGAATTATCGAATGTAGATAAGTGGTTGGTGATTTCATGAATAGTTTTTTCATAAGAGTATTTATACAAGTTTCAGTTACGGTTAAATGTGATTGGCAGATCTTTACTTCGAAATCTAGGATATACTGGCATATTTTCTAAAAATATGAAAGTTTTGAGGATATGGAATTAGTTAGAATACGGTTTGGCAGAAAAATCTTTGCATATTCTTAGGGGCTGATTGGTTCACCCGTTATCACCCGCAAACGCAAACGCAGCGGGTGATAGCGGTTGGCGGCGGTTAGTAAGAATCGTAAGAACCGTTTTGTACCGCTTCAAACCGCTTTATACCGCTAAAATCCAAAACCTGCTTTCTGGAAGCGTTTGCGGTTGCGGGCGGTGGCGGGTGGTTCTAAATTTTTTTTTTTCAAAAAATGAAAAAAAACTATCTTAGAAATAAATTAAAAATTATAAAAATTAGAAAAATTTAAGAATTGTTTTTATTTTCTTGTATCAATAATTTTTTATATTAAANCTTATTCTTAGTATATATATCATTTATCAACTAAAATTTATATATGTAACTATATATATTTTATAAAATAATTCAAACCTTTTTAAAAATTTATATTTTATTTTTGATTTGATAATGTATAATATATACATATTAGTTAAATATAAATCTGTCTATATAATTATGTTTTTATACAGAAAATTGTTTTAGACTCTTAA
>OVBB01001188.1:0-15466 GCA_900406415.1 Isatis lusitanica | reverse complement strand
TTGCTTATATTTCAAATATTTTAACACTATTACTTACTCTCGAAATTCTTTATTCATCTCAGTTGACCTATTAGGTGTGGTAGTGAAGGTTTCTAAACCAGATATTTTTCATAGCCCATACCTAAACAGACCTCCAAGAAAACACATAGATTTCACTCTCAGATATGTCAAGTAAGATCTATTATACAGTTTCTTTTAGTTTTCGTACTACAATATTCTACAATTTTATATTCAAATTATTTTATATATATAGTGGCTACGAACTCAGCTGCACTGCTTGGGGTTCATTGGCTACAAAATTTGAAGTGGCATGGATAAACCGTCGTCGTAATGATATGATATTGTGTGCTTTAAGGTCATGGAAAATAGATAAGTTGCTTTGTGAGCTTTTTTCAATATACTTACTGACTGTTTATTATTAATATAATAATTTATATATTTCATTATCATATTTTAACGAGTGAGACAATTGCATTATTTTAATTTCACAGGAAAATTTACAATCCACTCAAGAGATTGTGCTTCGTTAATTTTTTTTAAATCCTACATATTACGCTTTTGCCGAGGAGAGGTACTATGGGAGAAAAATTAATATATTTGAATGTCCTAAGTTATTAATAATTATTTATTAATCACCCAGTTTTGATGTCTAATTATTTTTGTATCATATATTGTTTTTATAGATTTAAAAGGGATCAAAATGCAATCAATGTGGAGGACGAATATGAGGAGGACGAATCGGAAGATGATTATTATACATGATTTGAAATTTTTTTACTCTCCTCTACTTTATAACTTAAAACATTGTCACTATCTGTACATTATTATTATGTTCACTCAAAAAACCATCTATTGTTTTTCTAAAATATCTATTGCAACATAGTAGATGAAATTGTTTCCTAAAATATCTACCGCAATATTTTCAAAGTAACATATATCATTATCAATATTAAGAAGCTGTTCTTTTTAACTTCCTCTCATGTAAAAAGACTGGTATTAATGCTAATATATTACCCAAATATTTTTTTAAAAAATAATCTGCATATTCTTAATATTATTAGATAAAATCACAATCACCATTTATTGGACAAACAATTTCTGAATATTCTTTTTTTATGCTCAAAATCTGTGTGGACAAATCAGGAAATAGAAGCTCCCATAAAAACATTTATGTCAGAACATCACAACTCTATGTACCATATAGATATTTCTCATTTTTTGGATAAAATACCAATACTTTAAAAATGAACAGTTAAATCAAAAGTAATGATGTCTGGCTATATAAGAGGTTCAAAGTCTAACACTATACATCATCAACCTCGAGAAACTGCACTGTCGCATCTAGGGAAATCATGGTCATCATCATTGACATTTTTAGGTACCTATTTTGAAATTTTTATTAAATTTATTTTTTTCCCAAGGTGCCATATTATCTGCTCAATTACTGTGTTTTCTAATAAGTTTTTTTTTGGTTGAATTATCACATTTGGATGACATATGATTTCATCTGTGTAAATTACTTATTTTATATCTCGATTTTAAATTAATATTAGTACTTTTTTGGGAAAACTATTTAAGTCACTTTCCTATAATTACATTATGAGACACATTTAAATCTCATTGATATCAAACTCAATAGTGTTTTTTTCCGATATCAATAGTTTTCAAACTCGAACCTTATAGACCTCGAGAACACAAAACGTCACCACTCATGATGCACCTGTTCCTGAATTAACCCCTAATATTTATATTTGACAAATATTTTCCATATTAGTCGTCTGCAATTTAGCCTTTTAACTTTTCTATATTTGAGACCAACACAAAGTATTTAGTTACAAAAGTATTTACTCTATCATTTACACTTTCCTTTATTCTCAACTTCCAAAAAAAAAGATTATTTTCCTATAATCTTGCAAAAATGGATTTTCAAGGGCGTAAGCGAGACGTGTTCATCGAGGTTATGTGATATGAGGAGGAGATCAGCATGAAGATAGAGGTCTTCTCGATCTACCAGAAGAACTATTAGAGAAAATCATGTTGTTCGTGTCTGAAGATCTCAAGGCTCACTACAATGCGATATCAGCCATAAGTACTTTAAGGAGAGTGGCCGCTGACGAGTCCTTCTTGAGAGCAGTTGATCTTTACACCGTCCAATATTCTTGGAATATTGGGTATAGTTATAGAGATTTCTTCATAAGATGCCACCACTCTGGTAACATATCTGCTCTTTTCATTCATGGCTGTTCTCAGTTTTTTCACAAAAATGATTTGGATAACGGCCTAGCCTTGATTTGTGAAGCAGCTCTCTCTGGATATGAACTTGCCATATATTTTTATAGCAATCTTATTAGACTTTTTTCTCCTGATTTCCAAATCGATTTGGAATTAGTTAATCCGAGTCGTGATCTAATTAGGCAGATGAGGAGGAAAGTTGAGACAAATCTCCATCGTTATTGGGAACCTAATCCATGGCCACAAGATTATACAGATCGTTGTGATGCTTTTGATTCCAGCATTATTAGGATTTGCCATTGTGCATGGAATGATCAGTGGGTGTATGATTGGGAGGAAAGCGCCAAAAATCCATGGATGTGTGATAAGTGTTTCTACACAATCCATGTACTAGGATTTATTAGGTTGATCCCTAACAGCATGGATAGATGGCCTATGGATTATGACTTTTAAGTTTCTTTTTCTTTGTATCAATATTTTCTGTCTCTGGCTGTTGAATACTATTTGTTTTTTTTGTTGTATAAACAAATATTTTATACAATTCGTAATTATTTTTATCTCAATATAAGCAGCCCTAATTAACTGTTATTATATAATTCGTTTATTAGTTGTGAGTGCAAAGAACACCCACAATTTGACCCAAAAAATCGTTGACTATTAGATGAGAACTAGATATAAGAACATATTATAATGGTTATGAAACCATAATGGCTTTTTCCATATATGGTTTATGCTAATTGGTATCTTAATAATATATTCATTAACATAATAACAATATCGAATTGAATGTTTTCCTTAATTTATATACTCTTAACATACTTATATACGATCATAATCATATTTGATACTACTAATTTTTCTCATTAACGCTAAGACCGCAATTTACTGAGCACGGATATTCTGCAGCTCGATCGCAATCTACTGTGGTTTATGGCTCCATATTGTACTTCCCTTAAAACCTAGATGACACGACATCACGACTCTTTGTACCCTATATATATTGCTACTTCACTTTTCGGTATTCTAAAAAACCTAAACAATTCGGCTACTTTCACAATGCTTTTCCTGAACACATTAGGAGATTTAAATCCCTCAGAAACTGATTGGATAATCAGGGTTAGAATTGTTACAAATGGAAGGAATATGTTTAGCATGAAGGTTTTTCTCTTTTTATGATTCTTGCCGATCACAAAGTAAGCTCAAGAATTCAATTTCTCATTTGTATTTTACTTATACAAAAGATTTATTAACTCCAGTCCTGTTGTAACCATTACATATTGCTTGAGATCTTTATAGAATACCACCATTGAAGCTAGGGTTGTTCCTCGACTCCTTCCTTTTTTGAACACTTAATAGTGGAAGGAACTTGGTGTGAAATTGAAGATTTTAGTGGGACATCGAATGACGGACAGATGGTTGAAACAGAACAACGTTATGCAATTAAATTTATTGTATCCACAACTATTAATAGAGTTAAAATTACTCATAGTTAGTAATCTATAAACACAATTTCTTATTTACTAAGTTGTTATATGAATGGTATTTAACCTAATAATTCTCTGAATTCTTAGTTAGAACAACCACCAGGAGACTAAGGTGCACCACCTATTAGATGTTCTTAACTACAGACGATTAATTATCCTCTTGATAATAATGTTCTCTCAACTTGCTTATGTTTTATCTCTTTGTTATAGGTTGTTGTCTTCGAATAATTTATCTAATATTTAAAGGGACTATGCTTTTAATCTAATACAATTTATTATATAACAATGATATTTCATATATGTTGGACTCTAAAAAAAAATACAAAAACTATTTTCTGAGGCTAAATTTTTCGAATAAAATACATACTGACCAAAAAAAAAAAACTGACTTCTATTTATAAGAACAAAGACGGTTGAATGTTAAAAGTTCCAAACCATTTGCATTGTATGAAGTTTATCGCCAATTACATGTTCACAAACCCCATTGAACCACATATTTAAATATATAGTAACTGTGAAACAGTCTTTTAAAAGATTAATAAATAGTTATGTGTATTTGCTCTTGCTTTCTATATATACTTGATTTGCTCTCAAATGAAATTTTTTTTTTTTTATAATTGGCCAATGATTTCATTAAGGAAGTCCTGTAAGGACCAAAAGGCCCAAAGTGAACAGTGCGTTTTTTTGTGAAACGTGTCATAATTCGTATTTAGAAGGGATTACACTAATTATATGACATATCTTTTCGTTACAAGCCTTTTACCTTCATTACTAATATGTATATTATAATTATTCGTATTCTGTTATGTGAAGATATGAACAAATCTTATTTGTTCCCTAATTAACCATCCATATATTATATTAACTTTTTCTAAAAATATGAAATAACCATAAAATCTTCGATGGAAATAAGGTTTTAATTACTAAATCTATGATAACCGAAAAATATTTCTTTCTCTACAAGATATACCCCAATATTCTTGGAAAAACTATTATCAATTACTGAATGTATATATGATTTAATCATTTTATGGAAATACGACATATATTCCTAATTTATATTCATAACTACCCTCCATATATTGAATACATATTTGTTCGGCAATTAACACATAAAATATCGCTCCAGAGTATACCTAGATTCTTTATTACAGTTTATGCTATATATATAACCTTATTTTTAATCCATTCTTTATTACAGTTCTCTCATAAATTTAGAGGACGTCAAATCCCTAGGAAAAAGGAAAAACAACAAAATGGCCAAAGTTTTCGTTCCAAAGAAAGTGAAAGGAACAGAAATGGAACTGTCGATGCTCAATAGCATCGAACCTTGGAAATCTTCGTGGAGGGTGCATGTTAAGGTTTTGTACTCATGGAAAGCTGGAAATGCATCATTCGGTGACACCTTGGATTTCATCATGATGGATCAAGAAGTAAACTATATAATCTATAACCATGTCTTCAGTTTTACAGATTCATTTTTATTACAATTTTTATGATTTGTTTACGGTGTTTGAAGAAAAGGTATCGGATTTATATTCTAATATAGAAATCTAACATTATGTGTACTTTATATATCATTTTATATTATATTACTTAATCTGCAACTATTTCGAATAGTATTGACGATGATATAGCATTATATTTTCTATTACACAATCTATATATTATTATGATTTTATTAACACTACAACATATGTCTACTTATAATCGTATTTAAGGTGTGTAAATCTATTATTATGTTTTGGCGTGTTTAATATACTTAAACCGATGGTTATTTATTTGCTATCCATGGTTTTATTAATGCATATCTATCAATATTAAATTTTGAGAAGGGAACCAAGATGCACGGATCGATGAGGTCTAACGAGATTTAGAGGTTTGGAACAGAAATAGCGAATTTAGAGTGGAAGGAGATTCGAAATTTGACTGTCAAGAAAGCAGTTGGTGCTTACAGGCCAACAACACATACATTCAGAGCATTCTTTGGAAGCAACTCAAAGGTTGATGAAATTCCTCCAATCGCCCTTGAAGAACCCTTGACTTTGACTCTATTGTCAGCATTGAATGACCCGAGCTTCAACTGTAGTTTCTTGGTTGGTGAGTTATTTTAAAAATGAAAAATTCTATTTGAAGTTTTTTTTTTTGTATTATGAACATTAATACAGGTTATTTTTCACTATCTATTATACAGATTTTGTTGGCCAACTTACTAATGTGGGTGAGAAGAGCATCGTTGAGGCAATGAGTAGACCAACTCTTAAAATCGACATGCAGCTAAGAGACTCAATATAATTTATATTTAAAATGTACCCAATATTTTACAGTTCATGTTATAAAACATTATTTGTTCTCAGATTTTACTATTATTTTTGCAGGGGTAATTATTTAAGATTGACCTTATGGGGAGCTTATGCTGATCAGATTTACGTTGGATCCTGTGGTGCTGAGGATTGACAAGTTATTTGTCTGGTGAAACACGCGAAAGTCAAGCAGTGGGATGGTATTTTAATATTTTATTACTATTAAAAAAACAAAAAATAGTTTAGATTTGTTTACCAATTTAATTCTTTTTCTGTCACTTAGGTGAAAATTATGCGTCCAATGCCTTCAATGCTACTATAATTGAGATCAATACGAATATCCCGCAACTTGTTGAATTCAAATCACGATTAGTGTTATCATCTCCTTATAGTGATTATATGTCGTAGGATTCTATTCAAATAAGTAATTAATTATAATTACACAATTTTGTCCATCTACCTAAAGACGAATTGGTTCTACATGTGGATAACCATAATACAAACAAGGAGACACCGATTGTGGTTAGGGAAATTTTTGCTGACTATCCCCTTCTGAACATTGAGAAAATTCAGTAGTCTGGGATGGTGGGAAAAAGTAGGGTTATCTGCACAATCATGCAAATTGATACCGATTATTGTTGGTATTACTTCAATTGTAAGAGTTGCAATAAGACAGTTGAATAGAAAGAACAACCTGAACATCCTCAGATTAAGGAAGCATGGTGGTGCAATACGTGCAACATGTGGGTTAAGCAGCTCACACCAAGGTTTGTTAGTATATTCTCACATGCATTATTTAATCTTTAATTGCGATTGCTTCATGTATAAGTTTTTTTTTTCAAAACGTTTCTTTCACTACAAGGTACATGTTACATGTAGTGGTGACAGACGAGAAATCTCAGATGAGATGTCTTCTGTTTGATACTAATGCCCAAAAGGTTGTAACATAATCATGTGCAAAACTCCTCAATGGATCAATCTCCCCGGTAAGCATAAATAAAGTAATCATTTATTTTATTAAGATCAGATCATAGTACGTAAAAAATTATTGTTAGTCCTCCTTATTTATACATTCAATCAAATTTTTCCCTTTTATGTAGATCGTGGATCCAACTAATTTGCCACAAGCTCTCCGTAACATTGTTGGTACCACTTGGCAATTTTGTGTAGCAATTGGTTCTGATAATATACATGACACACATATTGCTTTCAAGGTCCTCAAAGTCTGGGGTCTTAACCAAATGATCGGGGAGTCGGGGCAATCATCTGGAATAGAAAGTGCTACAGAAACATCCTCCGTTATTGGATCAGAACATGTATAATTGTTACATTTACTAATAACATGTTCAACCATTATTTTACCATGTTATTCTTGATAATGGTTGTTTTATATCTCTAGGCACCATTGCTTATAACTATTAGTGATGACAAGTCAGACTGCCCACCCAGTGCCACAACAACTCCATCCTCAAAACGCAGCCATGATTCGAAACTAAATGCGCAAGATCAGTTTTCATGTACCAGCAATGACATATCGTGCATCAAAATGATAAAGATAGAAGGAGAGCCTAAGAAGTTCAATGTGGACTTGGATAACAATGAACAGCTATATGTTAAGGAGTTGACAAAGAGTAACGGGAAAGCGAAGACAGAGTAATCCGTCGTGTTGAAGAAACAAGAAGTGTTTTTTTTTTTTATAAAAAATATAAACTATTCAAGGAATTAGTTATTTATCTCAAGACATTTTTTTATGTTATGTTTTTATGGTATTCATTCTACTTTATTTATTTATCTCTTTGTTTTTTCGTTATGTTTCTACCCGTTCTTCATGATCACGAGATCGTAAGAATTATGCCTTCTATCACGTCATCCTTTCTCTATATGTGAAATCGTTTATTTATGTAGAATTAAGTTACGTGAACAATGAAAAAGTACAATTCGGAATTTGATAAAAATGAACCTCCACTTTAATATTAACCCATATCTATATTAGTAAAACATGACATAAGTGATAGTCAATCACAAATGTGAAACAATGTTTTCATCTGTTACCCTCAAAACTTTTGTATGAATAACCTAATTTTGCTCAATCATCGAGTTATCACGTTTCCATTTCTGAAAATGCTATTATCTTAAAATTATGATTAACCACGTCACGCGAAACTTAAGCAATATATCTTTACTATAATAGATTCAGGTTACTATATTTGTTACTAAATGATACCGTAATAAAATATTTTATATACGTGATTGAGATTCTCGGTTTAATGTTTATGTCTATATATACTTTTAGATATATATATCATAAAAACTCAATAAATATAATATCTTCTGCACGATATCCTCAAAGATTCTCAACGATCCATGATCGTGAAGCTATAGTCACAGTTAAAACATCCGTCAAAAAACCTATTACCAACCTAACAGTTGTAATCCAAGTATTCTCCCGAGAAGTTATTCTATAAGGGTAAGTTTTGCATTTTTGATTTTCTGTGTTGCTTTAAAATAAACATTTTTAAGATCACTGATTTTCTACAAAGTATACTGTTATATGAGAAAAAGAAAAGATGATGCTGATAGCATTCTACCCACCAACGGAAAAAAATCAACAAAACACCACGGGCACAACAGAGAAATAGAAATAAAAATACAGGACAGAACTTGGAAGTCGATAAAGTTTTCCAGACTCCACCAAGTGCAAGAACTAGGGTTTTAAATGATATTACAAATGTTGTATGTTCCTTGCAAACACCTTCTCCATATTCAGTTGTAACTTCCACGATATCTGACTTATGTATTATCCATCATCACATCTAAATTACGCTTTATTAACAATACCGTTTACTCTATGTTTTTTTTTCTTTAACTAATACAATTGTTTCAGGATATTATTTACCACGGTATCAATCAGTTCCAGTTACCGGTACCAAACTTATTCAGTATCTCCTTTCGATATATATTTATTTTCCTGTTATTATTTAATTGCTCTATTAATAAATCTAACTTTTGTAACTTTCTTCCTCCGAGATCCTCGACCAACTAATTTCTCGCGGTTTGGTAATGGAGCACTGACCACTACCACATCACCGAATACGTAGACAATCCCATAACTTATGGCTCTGAATGGTAACATGCAAACCGCACTGCACCGCACTTAACAGTACCGAAAATCTTTACATACACCATGTATCTATACATTTTTATAACTGTAAAAACCGCACTGCACTAAAACCGCTGGTTCCGCACTGCCTGATCCACTGTCACCATTCGGAACCTATATATTAGTATTATCTACAGCAAACATTATATTATATAATAAATAAGTGGTAAGAGAACATAAAATAACAGAATTCTTATCTCTATACTTTCAGGTTTTGTATTGCCTACTGCACCCAGATTTTCAGCAATAAATTTCTCTCCTCTTACAAATTATGCATCTTCTTCGTATGCACCTTTCCCATCTACTTCCTGTTATAAACGAGATGCACCGTTCTATAATAATTCTATGCCTTCTCATTAGTCATTTATCGTTAGTCATTACAACATTAAATTGTATTTTTTTGAATTATTCACAATCAGCTCTATCAAGTTATGATTTATCAGATTATCAGACTATGACAGATACGGGAGAATTGACTCCATGTAAGTATATATACATATAAATATGTAGATAACTTTTCTATTGAATTACCACAAAAAAAAAGATCGGGGTTTACACTCTATCTTTTAATCATGATTACAATAAGTCTAATATTGCTTTCGAAAACTTGAATATTAGTTTACAGAAACCGCATGTTAGGCCTTTCGAATACCGGAACACACTCAGCTTCTGAGTACAGTAAGTTGATATTGCTTCTTACGTAACTATTCCATTAAAATCTGTGTATATACTAACTTCGCTTTGTTTTACTTACACCTGAAAAATGTATGAAATCAAAGTCGATAGGCCATTAGATATGTCCCGATTTACTTCTCTAGCAAGCAAACCATCAGTGTCTCAGTGTAAGTTTGAAAAGTATAAACTACTTAGTTTTATTTTCCTAATTAACTGATTTAATTATTCGCTTTTATCGTATACTATTAAATTAAATATGAGTTTGTTTTACCTTCTACTTTTACCTCTACGAATATGTTTAATTCATTTTAATAGCACATCATTTATTTGACCATATATGATTTCACTGTTATTGTTAAATATATACAGCTGTTGGTATTTAAAAAAAACCGGGATTTTCCGGACCGCAAATTACATTAGCAAGGAGGCTCGCTCAAGAATTTGGAGAATGCGTAACTGACACTGGAAACTCAAGTCAAAATTCTGATCCAATCAGAAAGTGATCTAAAGGTAACAATACATGTTTACTAATGAATAGCAAACTTTGTATACTTATTGATACTTAATATAAATGCCATATTAGGGTTTGTGGAATCAATACCTACAACCAAAGATATCTACAGAATGTTGTTTGGGCATAATACTGATAGTGAAGATGATGGCTCTGATGATGATGTCTTTCAGTTTTATCAATCAGGTTTCTTTACATTGAAGTTGCAACTTACACTATAAACTAAAGCAAAACTGACAAATAGTAATTGTTGAGCATCATGCAGATGTCGATGAAGAATCCAATGAGCAGATAATGGATTGTAGTTGGCAAGAAGAAAGTGATTCGGAGGATGAGTACACATACGATAGTGATGACTCAACCACGACTTTAAATGGTAACAACTATTTACTAAAATTCTATATATTATTCTTCAGCTACAAGAAATTAAACCATATATCTCGATAGTTTTACGTCTTAATATGTGTGAAAAATAAATTGCAGAATACCTTGATGAAGGTGATCCCGTTTACGAATGTAGGTATTGTGGTGTTATTTTCTGGTACAATGAACGAATTAACAGGTACTGTCATGCTAAGAACCCAGAATTTTCACTTTGTTGTTCTAGAGGAGATGTGAGATTGCCTTATCTTAAAGCATCTCCCGTTTATCTTCAAAAAATGGTGTCTGAAGATTCCAGTAACGCCCGTCAGTTTCGGTCCCTTATTAGAATATACAACATGGTTTTCTCAATGACTTCGCTTGGTGGAAGAGTTGATCGTTCTGTCATAAAAGGAAGAGGTCCCTCCATGTTTCGCTTACAAGAAGAAAATTATCATCTAATGGGTAGCTTGAAACCAGAAAGAACCGATTTTGCAAAATTTTCCCAACTATATATTGTAGACACTGATAATGAAATCCAGAACCGGAAAGTTGCAGTAAGGTAAAGTTTTGGTCGTCGACGTTGGTTAATTCTTTTTAATTTGTTTAGTAACTGCTTTAATTTTGGTATTAAATATCAAAACTAATACTTCCTAATCTAATCGCAGCAAAGGAAAGAATTAAAAGCCAAGCAAACAAACTAACCAGAAAGGTTTACGAGATAGTGTTCTTGAGACACTTATTAAAGTTCTGGATGAAGTTAACCCTTATGTGAAAGTTCTAAGGACAGCCAGAGATAGGATAGATGTCGATGAGGAAGAAGAGTACGTGCTGAGGATTATATGTGCGAGAGGAAAAGATCCAAGAACTTGGAATACGCCTACAGCAAATGAAGTGGCAGCATTGATTGTCGATGAGGATAAAGAAGGGATGGACAGATGCGATATTGTTATTCAGAATCGAAATAATGGGAAGCTTAAACGGATTAGTGAGATACATCTGTGTTATTTAGCCTTACAATATCATTTGTTATTCACTTACGGTGAAGATGGCTTTCAGGTTGGAATTAAGAAAGGTCACTACAAGAAAAACGTGTATTAATAGCATCGGGAAAACGCTATAGTATCATACGATAGCGGGTAAGAAAATGCTATGTCATCGACCGCGATAAAAAGTCTAACCTTTAGATAGCGGTTTTGTGGTATGCTATGATATCTATTTTTAAGATAGCGTTGATTTGTTGCAATAGATTCATTTTTTAACAATGTTTGTTTTGTATCATGAAAACATCAATAATAGCATTAATGAAATGTCATCGTAATATTATATATAGTATTTGATACATGTTATCAATTCTGGTCGATTTACATAATTTGATTATTAAACTTTTTACCCAAATTCTGGTCAATAATAATTTATAATAAATTTTAAATTGCGAAATTATTAATAATGAATAAAAAATTACATTAATTAGAAGAAGGTTAACAAAATCTAAATTACCAATCCATCTTCATACAAAATACCAAATTCATATCTCATAAGTTAAGAAAGTTCATAAGCAAATACTGAAAAAACTTCCCCTTATGCTCCTTACTCTCTACGACCATACTTGCTTCTTGATGCCTCTCCCTATTCTTGATTGGTTCTCTTTTGAGCTGAGTTGCGTGCTTCCATTTCTCTTCTTGCCTCCATTTCCATTCTTCTAATGGCTATGCGGTAGCTTGGGTCAATGTCTTCATCGTCTTTCTCAATGCGGATCAAATATCCCATAGCTCTCTGGTACTCTACTCGTGTAATCTCCACCACGTCATCATCTGCTTCTTCTTGTTGTTGTTGGTTAAGCTGGGCTTCTTCTTGCTGCTGCTAGTTAAGCTGAGCTTCTTGTTACTGCTGTTGGTGAAGCTGTGCTTCTGGTTTTGGCATGAGTGGTGGTATGATTCCATATGCAGAGAGTCCGAGCACGATTGGTTTCATTTCTGAATCATAAAAGTAAAGGAAAAATGAAATTAATAAATTTGAAACCATATGAAAAAAGTGAATTACTGACTTTTTTGACTGTTTAATAGTGGAATTGGCTACGCAGTTGTAGCGATTTTTCAATGAAATCTTAGATGCAGGGTGTTTGATTGGGGGAATTCAATTATAGATATAAGAACATATATTTCTCTGAAGCATAATTAAAGATAAAAACTATTACAGTATACAAACAAAACCATATGTTAACATATGAAAAAAGTGAAACCATATCAATATATGAAACCATGAATCTATATCTAACCTTGACAACAACGATGTCGTTCGGAAATCTAAGTTTCGGAACTGACTGCAGAAGTTGAAGGAGAGAGTAATGGAAATATCTAACCTTGACAATAACGATGTCGTTCGGAAATCTCGAAGGTTGTCTGAGAAAATAAACGATGAACAATTCAAGTTGAGATTTTACCTCTTTTCCGTCGCTGTTTCTGTCGTTGAAAACGAATCAGCTACACCTAATTACAAAAGAATCCGGCTTAGATCTAAAAAAACATAGGAAAACAAAACGGTTTCTGAAAAAAAGATGGAAGAGTAGAGAGTGATAGAGAGAGACAATCTGTAGAGAGAGAGCGTCGATAAAACCTAAGGGAGCCAGAGTAAAGACATAAAACCTAATCGTTTAGTTTTATATATATAAGGCCCGGCCCCTCTACTTTTTAATCGTTTTTATAAAGTGTTTTGGCTAAATTTGTGAGTTAAGTTTTGGTCTTTACACAAGCTTAACTGAAAATAAAATAGAGTTTTTTAACACAAGCATAACTGAAGTTTTTAGAGGAAATATGAGTTTTGGTCTTAACACAAGCATAACTGAAAATAGAGTACTAGTACATTGGCATAAAACAACACCACTGAAAATATTAATCCGAACAC
The DNA here is from genome assembly GCA_900406415.1 of Isatis lusitanica. Lineage (NCBI taxonomy): Eukaryota > Viridiplantae > Streptophyta > Magnoliopsida > Brassicales > Brassicaceae > Isatis > Isatis lusitanica. The sequence continues at coordinate 1,837 of OVBB01001188.1, read as the reverse complement.
ACTCAGATCCTAATATAGCAACAACATCACAGGAAAAAAATTTTATCATTAGGCCATGCCACAGTTGATCCCATTGCATCAGAAACTATTTCTATCTCTGAGTTTGGCTTCCACACATCTGCATTCGCAATCTTAACAACTTCCACCAATATCTTGCTTGCATTTGGACCCAATGGAACAAAGTGAACTCTATCTTCCGGATTGTTCGATAAGAATTTACCTTCTGCAACGATTTCACCAGAGTTATTTACATCTAGCAGTAGACATTTGTTCTGTCCACTCGATTTGCTGTTTTTCAAGCTACAGCTCACACTCTGCAAGATACATATATCAAACAATTGAATTTAATATCCAACAAATGAAATTCATCACACCAAATTAAGATTATTACCCCAGGGGATGATGCTTTTGGTGATGCTCTGTCTTGATGAGTACTCATTCCTAACTTCGAAATAGGCCATGCTATGATCTCGTTAAGAGCACTGCCCATCAAGTATTTCTTGTCATTGATAGGTCTCCACATATAACTGTCCTCCATAACCACCTTATCAACTGTAACTATTGCGGCATTGGGTCCGATAGGTATATTGTTGGCCATTCCTTCTGGATCTGTGGAGATCAGAGTTCCCTCAGCAACTACGACATCATCCTTATTCCAATCGTAGATGATGACTTTATCACGTGAAACCTAAGTCATGCAATTTACATATATTAGACAACTGGATGCACACCATTCGAAAAAATCAAACCATTTACTTAGAATGAAAAATAGCAAACATTACCGATGAACCAGCAGTGTGAGTTGGGGTTGGAGAGTTCGTATCATTGTCCAACACTATTTTATCAGCTAGCCATGGAATTTTCATACACAGAGCTTGTCCAAGCCTTGAGACCTCTGATGTTGGCCTCCATACAAATGCATCTTCTCTGCACACTGATGTTACAAGAACAGCCACTGCTCCGGGGCCGATAGGAATACCTCCAATCTTATACATTGCATCAATCGAGCATAACTCTCATTCCTCTACTACAACATCTTCTTCTGAATACCAATCTAGTAGTTTACACTTAGTAACTACTCTGCTACCAATACTAGAATTATAAGACATAGAGACGTCTTCATGCTGCATTAATAGAAAGATGAGTGAATTCAAAAATCTTATAAGATCTACTAATTCCATTATTTGGAAATTACAAACCTGGTTCCCTTTAGCTAATCCACGAATTTGAATTTGTAGAGCCTCAACCGTGTTGATCAATTCAGCATGTTTAGCTTCAAGTAACTGCACATGTGCATCTCTACATTGCAGTATGGCTATCTTTGTTGCCGTCACCCCTCTGCCCATCGCTCTAATTCGTCCATGCCTATCTTTTCCAAGCACTTGACTCACCACATCATCCCTAACACTATAACTATCACTTGATCCCATCTCAGTATCGAGACATTTTATTTTTTCCTGAGACAAAAAGTAAATTGTTCATAATACGCATAATGAACCTTTCTTAAATTTCTCTTTCATTACTTACAATAGTATCAGCATATTCAGGTCTCACAGGTGTCCCATCTGCATGAGTGTGTCCTGCTACCCAAATTTGACTCCTAGTCACCTTTGAAGGATCAACACTCTTCTTCTTCTACAATAGACATAGAAAGCTTAACTACATAATCAACCATAAAACTACACAATAAAATTTATTAATAGTCATACCATCTCTTGCACTAAGGGAGTCATTCCTTTCCTACTGGTGGTGTGTGGAATCTGTGCTTTCCTCAGCCTTCTAAATTGTTCACTTTGATTCTACAAAGGCAAACCAGAAATAATTGGTTCTCAATCTC
>OVBB01001186.1:0-10948 GCA_900406415.1 Isatis lusitanica | reverse complement strand
CAATACTATTATAATAAATTTGGTCAACATCTGGTTTTTGGGTGTATAGCTCAGTAGGTAGAAAAAGAAGAAAAAACCAATATTAATTTTTGTTATTATATTAATACATATTACAAAATAGATTAATAATACTGTATGTGACGATTTGATAAATTATTATTATGATAGTTTTAGTGACAAAACCATTACAACAACAAGATCAAACAATATTATTATTATTATAAATCCAACTTACATCCTAATTTTTTTTTAAATGTCCCATAATCGCCAAGATAATTGTAGACATATCTTGGAGGAGCAGACTCCTTGTGACCAAGACCTGTGGCATCGGCTTCACTGTTGAGAGATAATCACTACATGTATGCATATCTACTAATGCACCAGCAACGAACTTGTTGATGAACGTGTAGTAGTCTTTGGCTGCCAAGGCATTGAGGGCTTCATCTTTTGTACCAATAGCAAGTCCATAGAAATCTTCGCATAATTTGATTGTCTCCAGATCCGTCGTGTTGCTTTCAAACAACTTCATTTGCTCCAGTGCATCCGACATATTTCTAACCTGATAATTGAACAAAGATTTGGCGAGGCCAGAAAAATCCAATGTTGCAATTTCAGGAGTTGAATTTAAAAGCTCAAAACAAACTGAAGAATTGACAAATTTTGTTTTGCAAATGCCCTCGATCTCTCGATTCGAAACCATCATGGTAAATCTTGCATACGATGAGACAACAAGAAGAAGTAAAATAGCCAATGCCAAGTTTTTTTTCACGTATGCAACCATTTTTCTTGTTCCAATTGTTTGAGAAACTATAGATGATACATTTATATAGGCTGAAACATGCCTTCAAATTATAATATTAATTACTAGCAGATTCGTTTCATAAATGCTAACCATAAAAAGTGATTTGAATCAATCGCAGCAATATGTCAAATGGTCAAAACATTCACTGGTTTTCCTATTGTTTTTTGTATTTTTAGGTAACTTCCAAAATTGCAGATTTGTTGATGTACGTAAGAATATATAAATAATTGGAGTGAATCGCACAAAATTCTCCCTTTAGATAGTAAATCGTTTCCTTTAAGCATATATCTGATTTCACCTCTAAAATTTGGGTTAAATTATTGGAACTATATCAAAACATTAGATATTTTCTTCTTTTGTTGTAGTGGAGATATATGGTAATTTTGGAAATTACAGATTTCATTTCGTAAAAAAAAAGGCTCAAAATTTGGGGTACATAGCAGAAAATATTCATTTTAGGTATTAATGTTTCATATTTAGGGTGAATATCTCAAAAGTAATATCATATATAATGTTATCCTTTTCCTAGGTTATGATTTGGGAGTATATATTTAATCATTATAACTTAGGTCCAGCAAGTCAGCTTCATGAAATATATATTAGATGATTGAATAATGAAAGTCAGGGCCCAAGTTAACTTTATGGGTTCGTCGTATTATATTGAACTTAAAGCCCATGATGAATTCTACCAAAACATTGGCGGGTTGGATCACGTGTGTTTACGTACAAAACTCACAATCGAAATATTTATACAAACGGATTAAACTCGGTATCTGAAGCTTTAATGGTGGACGAAGTTGTTTGATTGAAGCAACGATTATCTTTTGATTAGGAACTCTTAGATTAACATTTACAAAAAAAACATCTTAGGTTTAATTTATGTTACTTAACACTGTTAAAAAAAAAAAAAAAAAACATAGATCAAAGACCATTATAGTAGGGCACTCCGGTGGAGTTAAGCCAGATATCTCCTTGAATAAGATATCCGACCGTGAACTTTGTCGCTTCCTTGGGATCTTCAATTACTTTGAAACCCTTCCATTGGACTCGTTTTCTTGTATCGGCGCCTGGGCCAAAGTTTCTGTACTCGCCGTAGTACAATGTGGAAAGCCGCCCAACGTCGCCGTTCCATGTGGTATAACCCTCAGGCGTGATGAGATCGTCCATGAAGCACTTCATAAATGCCACTCTCGAGTAAAACCCCCAGGGACGTCCAAGAAAGGTCTTCACTTTTTCTTTTATGGTAGCGAGGTCCGGACTGGCGGTTAAGTTGCACTCCTGGAACGAAAACCCCGTGACTTCGGTCGTGCGGTTCAGCGACTGCGCCGTTATGACGTTGCTCTGTCCTTGCATGGGTCTACGTACTTCGATGTGGCAGTTCTGGAACATAGCGCTTGCGTCTCCACATATGAAGTCTATTGTACCGGTGATTTGGCAATCTCGGTAAAATTGCCGATTCCTGTGTGCGTAAAGAGTGTCTTGATAGCCTTCGATACGGCAGCGGTAGAAGACTGCCCGATCGGAGCTGACTCGGAGAGCGACTGCCTGTCCGTTCTGTGGCCCCGCTGTGTTCTGGACAGTGATCTCTTGTCCCATAAACCCCTCACCATCAACGCCTGTAAATAAATCAAAAAGTAACACTAGTTAGGGTTCTAAAAATATAAATAATTCTGGAATAATAAAATGAAAGCAAAGATTCCAATAATGTTACCAAGGGTGGCGGAATTGAAAGTCTTGATACCATCTTTGGCGTTCAGATTTCCCGTGAGAATTGTTTCGTTTATGCCATCCCCTACGATGGTTAAGTTGGTCTTCTTATTCCCAATCCTAACAATCTCACTGTATGTGCCTTTTTTCACATAAATGACGAAGCGAGTATTGCTTTCGTCTGGCGCAGCAGCCACCGCCTCGTTCACCGTCATGTAACGTCCGGTGCCATCTTTGGCAACGATGACATCAGCCTTAATTTTCAGCTCCTACAGAAAACAAAGTAAACTGAATCAAAATCCTTCAACTAAAAAAATATTCAATATTGGAGATTCTCTGGGTTCAGTTTAGAGATCCACAAAAAGTATATTTATTTATCAAAATAATTATATGCAACAAAACAAGAAAAATAAAATTTTAAATAAATACAAAAAATTTATATACAAAAACGCGGATATCCGCGAGTATATATATATATATCCATCTTAGAGGGACTTGATCAACGATCGTATATTATATGTCTCTGCGTAAATTGAATCAAGTATTGAGTATTTTGGGTAGTGGCAACTGGCAACTGGCAAAAAAAAAAAAGGTACCCAAAGGCGAAGCTTAACTTTATTAGATACTTCATGTGGCACATTTAAAAACACTTGAGCTGAATATTTTGGACATGATGATGAACCATGGACTGAAACAAAACATCACATATTTTCCGACCTTTAAGATCGAGTAAAAAGTAATTATACGCACTTACATATGGTCTTTGTAAGACAAAAATTTATATATATAATTAAGTTATTTTCTTATAATATCATTTTCCAAAAAAAAAAATACATATTATTGATCGAGTAATATAAACTCCTAGCAAACTAATCGGGATTAGTAACTTCTTAAAAATTATGGTTTCAACGAAAAATGTTTGTAACTTCTATAAAAATGATAATATAAATATATATATATCTTTAAAAGATATAAATATACAGTTTTTTTGTTAAAGAACTTTAATGTAAATATAAATCATATTAAGTCTAATAACGAAAACAAATTGGATTTTTAATTTACCTCAGAAGTAGAGCGTAAAAGCAGATTCTGGTCAAGATCATCGAGCGAATTAACAGAAATGACAAGGTGAGCTGAGAAGGCTAGGAGAAAGAAGAAAGCATAGATCATTTTTGTATGAAAAAACTCCATTGTTAGAGAGAAGAAGCAAAGGAAAGAAATGAAATAAGTAGAAGGGTTGTGTTTGGCTCTTATATAGAATGTAATGGTGGTGTTAGGAAAAACGGGGGAAAAAAAAAACAGATGGTTAATTATACCTTATTATAAATACCTTATTTTAAAAAGAGAATAAAGGTCAAGTATTTTCGTAAGAACAAAGTCCTTTGGAAACAATCTGATGATTTGGAACACAAATTTTTATTCACAAAAAATAATTAGAAGAAAAAGAAAAAAGTAAGCAGTAAATGTCTTTACTAGGTGATGTACAGAATAGGTAAATTAGGAAATTAATCATGAACACAAACTGCAGTTTGTAGAAAAAAGTAAGCAGTAAATGTCTTTACTAGGTGTAGTATATGTTTTACTTTTTTTTTAATGCCATTTGAAACTAAGCGCGTGGAGTTAGTTAGGTTTAATTAATTCTTTTTTTCGGAAAAAAATTACTTTTGTTGCCGTGTGCATGCCTGCATGGGACCTCATTGCATTTGGTGTTATCTTAGTTATTCCCTAATTAATTTGATTAAGTTTAAAATAATAGTTGACAAAAGGACTAAAATTAATCTTCCAACAAAATAATAAAGAAATTGTGTTTAATTTGAATTAAAAAAAGCATGTGATCCATTTACAAAGATAACTCAAAATTATACGAACAATAAACCAAAACAATGGACTGTTCAACATTACACCAACTAGTTATATAAACTTTGAGGTATATCTTCTTCGATTGTAACTACTAACTAGTATCGTTGAAGTACGGCCGGGCAACGCCAGCCGTTCATCTCGGTTATGCACCACCGAACCTGTTGCTTTGTCTTTAAAAGCCATAACGATTATGTACATTAATTGAATCCAATTAAAACTCAAATCAAATTTAAAAGATTAAAAATATAATTATGTTTTTGTTATATACTATAACTTTAGGCTACTTTGCAAGGTATAATATATATGTATATACATATATGTACATAGTGGAATTGATAGATTTTTCAGTATTAAATTTAAATTTTGTCCAAAAAAGAAAATTTTAATCACAATAAAAATATTTAATAGTCGGTAACCCTCTAAAAATTTGGCACACATATATATATGTTTACCTAATTTATTCTGTGTATATTTTTTTATTTGTGAAGTAATCATATTTATTTATCTATTCATCTACTTACAGATTAGCTCGCATTAATTTTGGAATTTATCTGCCCAACTGTTAGAAATCAAGAAAGGAAATTATTTCACAGGATTGCATTTATTTCATTAATTATTTGTAGAATTATTATAAATAGAGAAACAAAATTACATATTATTATTTTATAAAATTCTCTAATCTTTAATAATATTATTTTATACTAAAAATATGGAATTTTAAAAGATATAAAAAGGCACAAAAATGGGGTGCTGATTGGTAAACCTCAAATGTTTCTCTTATAATATACTAAAATTGTTATCATTTACAAACTAACTTTCAATTTGTAATCAATAAACAAACAATAATTACGACAAAAAAATTCCCAAAAAATAATAATTAGGAAAACTCAGTTTGAGGTTTTTTTTGGTCCCATGTAATACCTCTTTAATGAGCTTTGCCACTCTGACTTCTGCGTGAGTTATCTTTCTTGTTATAGGTCGTTTTTGTACATTTCTGAAGTTAGTGTATTGAGATCAGTGAGACGGTGACATTTAATAATTGGTTGTAAGAGCACCTCAATGGCTCAATCATAGTATCTAAACTATAAAAAAAAATTAAAAAAGAAAAAAAATTTGAAGAGAGAGTGAGAGAGAACCTCGATCTTCTTAGATATATATATGTCACTTTATCATTATCCAATTCTTGTAAACCATAAAAACTTTTAATTGTCTAATAAAATTACATTAGAATAATAATATAAAAGCTTTGAGAAACTCTCATAGGTTTCTTATAGAGCTGAGCTATAGAAAAGGAGAAGTAGATTCTGACATGCAGTAGTTATTCTGTATATGTCCAGTAGAATACAGATCAAAATAGTTTTTTTAAAAATGTATTTGACGCTTATAAACTATATTCCATATTGATGAATAATAAATATAATTTAGATAAATTCTGGAATTTCCCACCAAAAAAAGAAGAAGATAAACTCTGGAATGTAGTATTAAATACTAATTTAATATTATAATAACTTTCCAAAATTTTAATCTCATTCTTTTTTTACTTTAAGAATATTTATTCTCATATAAATTTGGTCTAATTAAAATTGATCAAGCCAATGACGAGTCCATATGTAGGTGTTAGAAGTTAAGTTAACATTACATCTCTTCAATGATGTTAAAAAAGAAAAAAAAGAACATTATATATGTATCTTCCATTACGTAGACAGATGCAGGGGCTGCAAGTGCAACCTAGCAGCAACCATCACTGCTTTAACTCGAAGAAGACAAAATAGACCTAATTAATTTAATACTACCTCAGTTCTGTAGTTTGTTTGATATGATTTTCTGGAAATAAACTTACAAGTCGGAGAAGAGATTACTGCAGACGAAATTCAATCACTAGCCAACGTTTAAATGTCTTTGATCATATTGATTTTTCGAAGTTTTCTCTTTCTGAAACGTTTTTACTTTCTTTATATCATTATTTTTTATAATAGTCACTAACTCTTCCTCATGTTATATGTCTTCTCTGTCTTATATATATGCACAACCAAAAACATAATGTGAAGACTTACGTATGAATTATGAGAATAATTGTCCATAATTATCGATTAACTAAACCGGTTTGATATATTGCTTAATCATGTATATAAACCTACGTACCATAAACTAATACTTTTTTTTATTTTGCATTTTGCTATGAATATGTTTTCTAATCACTTGCATGCAGTCTTACATCATGATACTAAAAATTTATATGATTTTCTATATTAGAAAGTCTAATAGAAAAACAGGATAATGTAAGAGCGTACACGGGTTTTTTGTTTCAAGAATATAAACTAGTACTACTATGAAAATTGGTGTCTTTATAAGCAGCATATATATGGAGTACATAATTATCCTTTTTGTCGTACTTTTGTAATGGTATGCTATAGTGGGTCTGGATCATATTGTTATGGATCTGCAGTCTTAACAGAGACCCGGCCCAGCCAAAGGAAGCATCAGCGCCATGAATTATGTAAAATTTAAGTGCCACATCACAGATGCTACCTTATACTATAGACAAATTTGTAAAAATTTAAAATCCTTTCCTTTTATGTTATTTTTCCTGTGAGAAAACTACTTATCATCCATTTAAATTCTGGGAATTCCTTTTTTTCTTTTCAGTCCAAATATTTTCTTAAGTCTTATTCTTTGTTCATTCCTTTCGTGTTTTATTATTTTATTTTTTAAAAGGAGGTTTTCTATTAAAATTTGCAAGAAAAGAAATATAAAAAATACAAGCCCAGCTTAAGTGTTTCGCGAGGGTAAAAGCAGCCCACTAAATTTTGATTCGAGCCCAAAAACATAGAGATTGGTGATCGCAAAAGGAGATTAAAATTGAACCATGGCAGTTGAACGAAATTCAAAGGTCGAGTAGCAGGGAGTGACGAGTCCGAAGAGTGAGTTGCAGAGAGAGAATCAGGAATGGTTTTCCTCTTTCTTTTTCTTAACTAGTTTCATACTTTTTTGTCATATAATCTAGACAGGTCCACCATCCGTTGGTAAATCAAAGTAAATCCATTTGCATTATTTGCGTTTTTTTGTTTGTCTCTCGCCCATCGGCCATCGGCATTCGGCAATAACATTATATGGGCTTTCGTACATATACAACATTACAAAACTGTTCAAAACATTTATAGAAAGCATTCTCCAAAATTCCATCTCTAACCATTTTGCGACTCTGAGTCTCTGACTATTCAACTATATAAAATAATTTATACAGGAATTTTAATTATGTAAAAGAAAAAACTTCTTCACAAATACATTTTTTGTAAAATATTTTTAAAAGAAAAGCAGTGAGTAATAGTTTAGATGCAGAATACATTCATCAACTTTAATTGGAAATAATAATAATTTAAAAGTTTATTGTCGGAAAATCAATCCCATCCCATCTGTCTTTATTATGTTTTAACAGCTCATCGAGATGTCGAATCTGATTTTCTTTCTTTTGAACAATAGAAATGTACTATAATAAACGAAATTGATTTCCAATTCCTTTTTCGTTTTGTACCATATGTTGCACAATTATAATTATCTCTTAAGAATATCAATTGAAGTGATTCTTTCTCTGTGATTGATAAGCATAAAAACTGGTATTAATAAAAATCTATTGACTTGAGAAAAGGAGAACATTAAATTCTAAAGGATGGACAGAAATAATGGAATATTATGTGTATGGAATGCAATACAAGAGCATATCCACCCTGTAAATAATGATGGCCATACTTTGATGTCTTCGCTATGATTTTTAGGAATTAAAATCTGCAGTATTATTTCTTTACGTAAACTTAATTCAGATTCATTCTTTTTTCAAGAGCAAAAAAAATTCGAACCGTGAGAATCTTGAACATTTTCACAGGTTGAACCAATCACTAGACATTTGATCAAATCACAATTTTATGATAAATGTTTTTGTTGATCATTACGTATGAGATATTATATGCTTTATATTTTACTTTTCTTTGAGAAAACAAACTTTATTAATAATGTTAAAGCTATTAATCGAGATTTGATGTTACATGAAAAGTTTTCTCTCCATTATCACATTAGATATAATTATCAAATTCGCTATGTCCTATGTTCACACATAATATATGTATTTATATATCTATATTCCAACAAAAGATATACATTTCTAAACTAATTTTAAATTAAACGATTATAATACAAAATTAGAGACACGAAAGTATATATCTTATTATAATAATAAGATCATTTACAAAGATTGGCGACAAAATTTTATTTTTACAAATAATACATATATTTAATTTAAGAAATATTTTTCAAATATCTTTATTTTATTTAATTCAGAGAATTTTATTGGATGCTTAAATCGTGTTATTATTTGAAGCTTGAAGTTTGGTTGAGAGTCCACGAACAGAAGAAGCTCGCAAGAAGAGAAGAAAGATACAATCTCGCCGTAGAAGAAAGAAGTAAGAGAAGATGTCGTGGCAAACGTACGTCGATGATCATCTCATGTGCGATGTCGAAGGCAACCACCTCACATCGGCCGCTATCCTCGGCCAAGACGGCAGTGTCTGGGCTCAGAGCTCGAACTTCCCTCAGGTTTTTTCTTCTTCTCCTCCTCTTTCGCCACTTTCCGATCTTCTTATTTGAGCTTAGTTCATCAATCTCTTTGGATCAGTTTCATTTTTTTTTTCTTGTAATCGGATCTGAGGACTTGGATCTGGTTTGACCTCATCGAATCATTTTTTTTTCCCGATTAATCAATTTATGTTCTTCGTCTGATTCCGAGCGGTTGTCTTCTTGAGAATCTATGCAAACACTTTGTTGAATGATTTGCGTTTTGCTCAGTATTGTAAAAACCATGCAAAGGATCTGGTGTGTATTAGTAGTTATCATTGCTCATTCAGTTGAAAGCTCACCGCTTTCTTCTTTTTTTGGGTTCTTGATAATGTTTTAGTTGAAGCCTGGAGAGATAGAGGGAATCATTAAAGACTTTGAGGAAGCTGGATATCTTGCCCCCACCGGGCTGTTTCTTGGCGGCGCTAAGTACATGGTTGTCCAAGGTGAAGCAGGAGCTGTCATCCGAGGGAAAAAGGTAACATCTTTCGATACAACCGAGCTCGACAAGACCGAACCCTTTCATGATCTTGTTCGAGGAAAAAAAGGATCAAAGGATCAGTCTTTAAGCAGAGAACAGTTTTATTTTATGATCACCAAGTTAAGTTCCACCTCACTTTTCCTCTTGGCAGGGACCTGGTGGAGTCACTATCAAGAAGACCACTCAAGCCTTAGTCTTTGGCATCTACGATGAACCGATGACTGGAGGCCAATGCAACTTGGTGGTGGAGAGGCTCGGCGATTACCTTGTCGAGTCTGGTCTCTAAGTTCACTCAAAAAGTGCTTCGAACCAATTTCAATTTAAGGTGGTTCTTTTACTACAGAAATACTCTTCCGCCTTGTATTATGATTTGATTGTGGTTGTGCATCAAACAAAGCTAAATGATACTCTCTCAAAAAGAACTAAGAAATATCATATTTGTGTCGGTTTTGAGTCCCTATTCCAAGCTTTGAAATTTTTTTCCTCTTCCCTGTATTGTGTATTTCTTAATGTATCTCTGGTTTTCGATTTGAGTAATGAAATAATTCCGGTCTGGTATGAAAGTTGAGTTTGTAAAGCGGTCTTGTTCACTTGTTTCTATCAGCTCATCAAATTTTACCAGGTTCAGGTTCTCTTAAGTCTTTCATTTCAAATGGTTACTTACATTTGAAGCACACACATACTACATCACCAAGCTCGTCTTTCTAGTTCAGCGGTTTAAGAAATCACCGGTACAGAAGTTCTATTAAATACCAGTTTAGCTCACTACTCAAAACTTCACAGACAATAAAGGAAACATTACATACTGTCACCAAAGACTGAAACTAACTACAAAGCACGGCAACAAAACAGAGACTGCAACGGAAACAACCATTTGTCTGAATCCCTCATTGCTTGAAGAAGGCGAAGCCAACGGCGAATCAATGGCAGTTATGTTTCCCGTGATATTACCCGCCATTGTTCTGTTCATTCTGCGCAGATACCAACAACATCAGCTTTAATTTGAATCACCAGATTAAGATATACTGGAGTGAAGAGAGAGAGAGAGAACTCACCCATCAGTAGCCGGAGCAATCATGTACAGACAGTTACCATAGCCTGGAATAGCAGAGACATTTTGAGAACTCAAGTGAGACTACAGTGGCTTCACATTTACTCTATCAGTGGAAAGTGTTATGTATGCAAACACTTACTAGGGTCCTTGTCGACTTCAACACTGACTCCTCCAAAGCTGCAATCTAAGCTGCTTGCTCCGCTCTGCTGGTAATAAGTGTTGAACGCATATGAAGCGTGTGAGAGAACAGTGTCGGGCTCAAAGCAAGGCTGGTTTGGTTGAACAGCGGAACAATCAACATTCCCAGGACCACAAGCCCAGTCCAATGCACTCTGCAGTTCCGTCACTGAAGCTTGCGATGAAGCAATGCACCATTTCTTGGTTCCAGCTCCTCCTCCTCCTCCTCCGATGATTACGGTTGAGTTACTGCTGTTACCTG
>OVBB01001185.1:4892-15486 GCA_900406415.1 Isatis lusitanica | reverse complement strand
CAAAGGATTTGTAAACCGTGAATTGTGAAACATACTACTTGGGCCTCAAACCTGAGTCTATTAGTGGGCTCGAACTTGAGCATATTAGTAAATCCAGCCGAGAAGAGTAAAAGAATTAACTCACTCGCTCTTATCTAAATATCTATCACATGCGAAATCTAACCAAAAATATCTCACCTTACTCGACTCGGTTATGTTCTCATCTTGTATCATAACCCATTTTACGTTGTATTTTTCACAAGAATAAAAAAAGGCGAAGGAAAAGAACGAAAGAAATAATGAACAGCAACTTATATAGTCTCTGCCTAATATTTTTTCAACAGCTAATACATAAAAAACTCTTTTCTTATTCGGTTGTAAAGTCAAGCAGTTTGTGATTCCAATCAATAAAAATGGCGAAACCACGGTTTGCTTGGTTGATAAAAGCTAAACAATGAATAGGAAGACCAAAAAAAAGAACATATAGTGAAGAACACCAAACCGCTTTGAGCCCGTTCCATAACCAGAAACCAGCTGCGAAAGACATAATGAAAACACGTGTTAAAGCTTAGAAAATGGAGACGCTACTGTTTGCTATTTGATTGAAGGGAAAAGTCAGTCATGAACTTACGAAATTAGATGTTTTGGTTAGACCACGAAAGTAGCCAAAAGAGCATGCAATATCGCCCAGTAAATCATTATGCCTAACCGTAACGCAGGTTGTCTCATGAGCGTCCGGTCACACGACACCCTGAAAACAAAAACACCGTTTTCATTAGCCCGAATTTCCAATCAAATGTTCTAATCAATAAACGGAGAGAGACTAACCATAAACCATCGATCATGTTTGTCACTGGTCTTGTGAATCTAGGTATGATTCTTGACGTGGTGAGTGATCTAAACCCATGAGCTAACAAGCGCATAAAGAAAAAACGATGGGCATGTTATGAAGAGAATGTGTAGCAGATTAACTAAAATAAAATATTAAATGGCAAGTTTAGTTACCTTTATCATCATCTTCGTCTAAGCTAAGACTTTGATCAGCTTGATCTGCATCTATTCTAATGGCGACTTGATCGTTGTTTCCTTTACGCAAACTCCGGACTTGAGATGGTATCGGTGTTCCACTCATCGTCCACTTGTTTATCTGCAATACCCAAGAAAAAAAGAAAAGGAAAAACAATTTGAAATGTCNGCATGTTATGAAGAGAATGTGTAGCAGATTAACTAAAATAAAATATTAAATGACAAGTTTAGTTACCTTTATCATCATCTTCGTCTAAGCTAGGGCTTTGATCAGCTTGATCTGCATCTATTCTAATGGCGACTTGATCGTTATTTCCTTTACGCAAACTCCGGACTTGAGATGGTATCGGTGTTCCACTCATCGTCCACTTGTTTATCTGCAATACCCAAGAAAAAACAATTTGAAATGTTATCTCCTTGAGGCAGCATCTGGAATGGTGAAATTATCCAACAGGCTCTAATCTTTACCAGAGGTTCCACTTCAACGATCTCCGAAGTTGAGCCTGTTGACATGTTTGGTTGCGATTCATGCAATATTTTCTCAAGTGCTGCTTCCTTCTGTCTGAGCTCAGCCACTCGACTCCTCTCAGCTTCCAGCAACGAATCCTTGCTTTGTCCGACCAACCGTAATTCTTCTATTTCAGATAGTATAGACGCAATCCTTTTCTCGAGTGTCTCCATGTAGCGGTTTACGTGACTGGGAGCATCAGTCGAAGGTGATTCTTCTAGACCAAGTAGTGAAGCTATTGTGTCGAACCAAGACAGTACAGTCTGGATCTCTTCTGAATCTCTCTTATTGTCCATTTGAGAAGCAACAAGAGCCTCATTGGTGCACCTAGTGACTTCTTGTCTTAAGAAAGAAACCTCGGTATCCCGATCTTGCACTTGTTGTTGAAGTTTCTCGATTTCAGCAAGAAGATTTTCAGACAGATGATGAAGCTCATCGAATTTATCCACAGTAATTGATAGCTTCTTGGAAATCTTCCCACGAGAAGCTTCAGCTTTCTGCAAATCTAGGTTCTTCTGTTGCACTTCCTGTTCTACTTCTGTAACCCTGTGTTTCAGATCCTCCATCTGAGACTCTTCCTCGTCAAGCGCTTGCATTAACGCCTCAATTTCTGCAGCAAGCAACTATGTATTAGCTATATGTGTGACAGTGGAAAAAGAAAAGCTTTAGATTGAAAAATTGACCTTGGTCTTTTGCAGCTAGTAGATTGCTAAGCGACGTGGCCTTCTCCTGTAGTTCTGAGTGTGAGGCCTGCCCTTCTTGCAGCACTTTTACTCTCTCCTTCAAAGAATCCCGTTCCCGCACCAAAATGCCCAGCTGGTCTTGCATATCACGCATCCGGGCACTTGCAGATTGAAGATCTTCTGCAAAGATCTTAGCACCAGCCTGGGCTTCCTTAACTTGACCCACAAGTTCATTGCACATCCTATCATTTTGGATATCCTTTTCGTGCAACTCCCTTTGTAAATTGGCAATGATTACCTTCATTTCCTTTTCATTTCTCTGCACAGTCTCAGCATTTGCTACAACAAGCTCTTTAACAGCTGACGATAGCCTATGTACCATGGACCTGACAGACTCCATGGACGAGAAATCCTCTTCTGCTTGATGGAGGCTCATGTTAAAATTGTCATTTCCAACCAGTTCGGCCTTACGGCTTTCAATTTCGGCCAACACGCTACAACATGCTCCATGAAGCAAGGCAACTCTTTCACCCAAAGCAGCTACTTCTGAGTCTGATCCCGTTCCTATTGACTTGAATAAGGTGTCGATACGGTTGGATACAATGTTGACCTGTTCGTGCCATGATTTCAAGTGCTTGCTTACATTCTCTTCGAGATGGCTAACATCAGTCACAAACTGATCAAGGTTTTGGGAGAGAGAACCACAAATTGCGGTTATGTCTCCACCACTTGGAATTTCATGCAAGTTGACGTTGGACAAGGCAGCAGTCAAGCGTGATAGGNTGCCATGATTTCAAGTGCTTGCTTACATTCTCTTCGAGATGGCTAACATCAGCCACAAACTGATCAAGGTTTTGGGAGAGAGAACCACAAATTGCGGTTATGTCTCCACTTGAAATTTCATGCAAGTTGACGTTGGACAAGGCAGCAGTCAAGCGTGATAGGATTTCCTGAGAAGAAAGAGGAAAAATGATATTCAGAAACAATCAGTGGCAGAGAAACCTCGAAAGTATACCATAGTAAGCTGATGGAAGGTTCTAAAGTACCTTGTCTACAAAATTCCCTGTACTAACGTGAGGCCAGTCTGACAAATTAGCACCAGTTTGCTTCGCACATGATTCCATATTTGCATTCAGATGATGCAGAAACTCCATATCCATGGTGAAAATATCAGTTAGGCAACTGTTGGTCCCCGCGAGTATTTTTCTCAGAGTGTTCACACTAGATCCAAAGGACCGCAGTTGAGCGTATAGCTTCATTTTTTCTTCATTGTTGACCACTGATAACTTTTCACAATGTGATATCGCTTCAATTTTTGCAGCCTCAGCTACATCTTTCTGTCTAGAAAGTTGCTCAAATTCATAGGTAAATTTTGATAGCTCCTCTTGAAGATTGTCGTTTCTCTCTTGAACCTCGTTCAACTCAGCAAGTAGCAACTCAGCTGCTCTTCTAGATTTAATCGACTCCTGCTCAGCAGAAGACACAGCTGTACTCATATTCTGAAACAGTTGTGAGATCCGTTGAAGCTTCAGAACTGGGTCATATCTGTCACCTTCATCACCAATATCGATGCTATTTAACGCATTCAATGTCAAGCTTAATGTACCACTTCTTTCCTGCAAAATATTTTCTGTTTCTTGCAAGTGATTTTTCAACAGTTGGCACTCAGAATCTAGGGCTTCTACCTTCACAGTGTACGATTCCAACTCCCTGAATTTCTTTTCATTTTCCAAGAGCATTTCGTCTCGGCTGATAATCTCCGATTTCAGGCGACCATGCTCAGCGTTCATCTCCTCAATGGTTTGCTTCAGGCTATCCCTTTGTTGGACCAAAGCTTTCCCTTTCCTGACCGCTACGTTTAACTTCTCTCTTACAGAAGCTGACTTCTGCTCTTCTTGTTTCAGGAACTCCTGCAATTCTATTATTTTCTTATCAAGTGCCTCATTTTCAGCAACCAAGGATTGATGTTTTACCATGTACAAATCCCTTTCATCCCTTACTAGCTTCTGAACATGCAGTGCCTCATCCAGATCCTTTGTCAGCGAAGCTACATCAGGTGTCTCTATTACTGCTATGTCTCTACTTCTTGCTTCCACTATATTAGAATCAGTAACTTCAGGATGGTGCCCATGAGAAAATGCTTCATGTTTACCCAATGACTCTCCGCTGCGAACATCAGCATTTGATAGACGAGTTTCACAGAAGTTATCATCTGTTTCACGTGGCAAACTAGATTTAACCAAACTCTTATAATAGTCTATCAGCTTTCTCAGAAGAACATCCAAGGTCTCAGAATTACTTGCTAAAGCCAAATCCTGCAAACCATCTTCATGTATAACATCATTAACCATGTACCTCAAACGCAATAGGTCTCCTTCCATAGTCTGAAGTTGTTCTTCATTCCTAAGTTTTTCAACCAATTTTTCATGCACGTCTTTAACTTGATTCTGAAGTTTCTCATTCTCAACTTCAAGGTCAATGGCCCTCGCAGAGAGATTATCGTGATCCCCTTTCAGAGTTTCCAGTCTTTGAGAAAGATCCACCCTCTCATTATCAACCGAACGAAGATCTGCCTCGACATCACATACTTGCTTTTGTGAGACTTCCAAATCAGCACTTAGTGATTGACAATAGACTTCAAGGTTATCAATCTTCCGTCGGAGAGTATCCTTGTCATGTGTAGCCTCTGATATTGTACTTGCAAGCCACTCGATTTTGTTTTCCACTTCCATGGACTTCAGCTGTGGAGGCATATCAATATTCCCTAGGAGTGCTTCCCATCTCTGAACCAAATTATTCCTGTGCATCAAGGACTGCTCCAGCATTTCATTCTGTTCAGCCAACCCATAAAACTTCCCCTGGAGCTCCTCGAACTTGATCCTTACGTCATCCTCAGAACTTGTGCCAGTTTGACCATCCTCCCTCCAGGGTTCAGAGGGAACATATCCCGCACCTCCATCAGAACTCTTCTGATCCCAATCAGAGGGACGTAAAGAGTTGCCGTTAGCTGATCTTGCTAACCACTCCACCTTGTCGAGTATATCTCGAGCATGAAAATGCTCCGGGAGATCCAAATCTTCCAAAATTTCTTCAATTCTGTGAAGCAGAGAGTCTTTGAGAAGAAACGATTCACGAAGTGCAGTAGCTGAGTTTCGGATGTAAGAAAGCTCAGATTCTAATGCCTCCACACGTTCACCTGCCTCTGTATATGTCTTAAGTTTTGCTTCTACTTCCTGAAGCCTTGTGTCTTTCAAACTCAATTCCTCTGAGCACCTCTGCAGTTCAGCAGAGGTTTCGGCCAACGACTGCTTGAGATTGTCACGTTGAACAATCAAACCTTTCCCTTTTGCAACAGCTATGCTAAGCTTCTCTCGAGTCGATAATAACCTCTGCTCTGATTGTTCAAGTTCATTAGATTTCTCTTGTAATTCAGATCGTACAGCCACAAGGGACTGCTCTGCCTGGCTTAAATTTCCACTGAGACCACCCATTTCAGATTTCTGGTGCAGTAAACTCTCCTGGATCCCCATCAGCTCATTCTCCTTGTCCTCTAGCTGTTTTCTGATGAGATTAGCCAAGTCCTCAGCCTCTATAAACTTCTGAACAAGTTGGGAAACCAGAAACTCTACATATAAACTAGGGGATTCAAAACTAATTCCACCACTTTCAAGTTCCAGAACACCCTCGACTTTCTCAACTAACTCTCGAAGTGAAGTGGGATCAAGGCTTCGCTGCCTCAGTTCCTCCATATCATTTGTTTTACTCAACAAATCCAACTGCAGCTTATCAATCACCGACTGAAGTTCAAGCCTCTCCGAGAGAATATCTCGCACAGCCTCCACAAGATTCTCGCAATTACCACCGTTAAAAGGATCAGAGACAGCTAGATTTTCCCCTTTAAGTTTGGCCACCTCCAAAGTCCCGCCTGATTCAGTAATCAGTTTCGTCAGATTAGCATAGACCTTATGCATTGTAGCAGTTACAAATTCATTCTTCTCAAGCAGAGTATTGAAACTCTGCTTCAACTCCTCATATTTGTTTGAGGAGGACTCATGCTCCGCATAAGCAACTTCTAGTTTTTCCCCCAGGTCGTGAATCACCTTTACAGCCATGTCAACAGAACCAGACACATGCTTGGTCATATCTAAGCCAACGTGACCTCCAGCAGTGCCAGATCTGAGTAAACAATCATCAAGTCTCACAACTGCCTCGCCAAATTGAGACATTGATGATGTCAATTCATGTTCTAGCATCATTGCCTTCTCAGATTCATCCTGCAAGGCCACTAACTGTTCCTCCATTGACGACAACATGCTGCTTAAATTATTCTGTAAGCTTTCCAGCTGGTTTTCGAGCTCACAAATTCTCGATAAGCAAGAACTCAGCTTCTTGTTGAGCTCCGTGTTTTCTAGACCGATACTATCATTTCTCAGCTTTAATGATTCACAGCGAAGTTCTAGTTCGTGATTTTCGTGTTGTAGCTCACAAGAATAATTTTTCAGAGCTTCAAAAGAAATCTTGTTCTCAATAGTATCTGCCTCCAGAAGATTCATGTGATCCTGGTGAGATGCAAACTCGACATTAAATTCTTTGAGTCGTTGATTTGTTGCTGTCCTGTCGTCATTTAATTGATTGAATTGTATACCAGCCTTCCTAGCATCTAACACTACCTGTTCAAGTAAGCCTCTCAAATTTCCAATCTGCACATTCACAGAAACAGATGCTTCTGACTGATCACCAGATAACTGTGCTTTTTCAGATTCCTGTACTTCCTGTTGCCCCTTTGACTCAAAAGCCTGAATCAATTTTGATACTGCTGGCGTGTCAGCTTCATTGCTAGACTTACTCAATGAAGAATCGGTGAGGATCTGCTTAATTGCCTCTTCAAGGTTCTGAATCATTTTCTCACCCTTCTCCAGATTCTTGTTCAAGGAAGAAAGCCCAGAAAAACTGTCCATCACTTCCTCCAAAACTGTGTGCTGTGTCCCGGGACTTTGGCAGGTATATTCAACAAAAGGTACACTCTGTTTACTTGTAACTCCGACTTCTACACTTCTACCAGATGTTTCAGATATTTCCTCATTGATCAATGCTGAAGCATCCTCATTACCAATATCTACAATTCCAGCTTTTTCTACCTGGATGCTGCTACTCAGAGATGTATTTTCTTCAGACAGTTTATCAAGGCGCGTTCTTGCTTCTCCTAACTCAGCTGCTAGATGAATCCGCTCTTCTTGTACAGTAGACATACGCTCTTGAAGCATAAGGAGCTCATGCGTAAGTTTATCATTGTCCTCAACCAAATGTTCCTTCTCCGCTTGAAACTTCAAGAGTTTATTATTCAGCAAAGAATACCCTTCCTTTAGATTGGAATACTCGGACAATAAATAAGTCTCTGAGATCAAATATGCACTCAGTTCTAGATGTGCTTTCTCGTTTTCTTCTGTGAGATGCAGGTTATCCTCTTCAAGCATAGTTTGCTGACCTTTCAGCGACGAGAGCATCTCCGTTATGTTTGAATTTTCCACTGCATGCAAGGTGACCAAAGTCTTACAATTTGCCCATTCTTCCTGTAACTTCTCTGCCTCACCCAAAAAATTATATTTTTCCTCGACAAGATTTATCTTCTCATCTCTCAATGAACCAATAGTTTTTTCCAATCGCTCAACTTCTGCCTTTAGTATAGCCGCTGAGTTCTTGCAATCGCATAACTCAGATGAAAGATGCTTAACCTCATAGTTCTTGGATTCATTTTCTTCAAGAAGTTCTTTTTTCTCATCATTCCAAGAAGAAATAATTGCAACCAATGTATCATTCTCCACCTGAAGATTGATGAACTTTTCTTCCGCTTCAGATAGATCCAATAGGGACTTTTCTAAGCTAAGCTGCAACTCATTCATCTTAGAAGTGAAACCCTCCACTTGCGCTTCTGTAGCACGAAGCTGATTTTCAAGCTTCTCATTTGAGCTTGTAGCAGCATAGAGGTTAGACTGGCACTCTGATAGTTCCTCCACAAGAGAATCATTCCTCTCGCTCACCGCATTATATGATGCACGAAGCTGTGATAATTCAGCAACCAATTGGTTATGTTGATGATTAAACTCGTTTTGTAGATGAGACTGTTCTGTGAGTTGCACATGGAGTATATCTTCCATGGTACTCGAAACAAACAGTTCTTCTCTTAATCGCTCCAGCGAACTTGTTCCTGGCTCAGTACTGGAAGCAGCCTCTCTTGCGTTGCACAACACTTGAAATTCATCTTCGCCAAGTCCATGTACCATATCCATAAGCTGTAAGAAGCTAACTGACCGGCCTCCATGAACATGAGCAGTAGAAACTTCTCCAGAAGGATTTGATGTTCTTTTACAAGGTTCCTCATGGCTCAATAATCCAGATATACTGACGCTCTCAGGCAATTGCAACTGACTAGCCACATCTGCAATAGAGCTTTCCTCAGGTTCAGTTGAAAGCACGTGATCTTTTTTATTACGAAAATCAATATGTGACTCTGGTGTCTCTTCATTAAGCTCTGCAGCTTCCTTAATTTGCCCGCCTGTGATTTTATCAGTTTGTCCTTCTAGTTCAACTGAATCAAATGTAACTGAGGATCCCTCTGAGAAATGAGAAGGGGAAGCAGATGAATCCACAACGGCTGGATTATTGGCAATCGAATCCACATCTGCCTTTGCAGATGATTCAGAAAACTGCTCCTTGAGTGAACCATTGTCTTCCTGCATTTCCCCTACCCAGAAACAAATGAGAATTGAATTATACATCAAAAGGACGCATGCAATCGACCTAACCTCTTCACTCCTATCAAGGAAATATAAATAAAGAAAATGATTGAAGAGAGAAGCATGAAGAGAAGGAGAGAACAACCTACATCAGTTATCTGATCTCCCCTTGCAGGAATCAAGGAAACACNTCCACATCTGCCTTTGCAGATGATTCAGAAAACTGCTCCTTGAGTGAACCATCGTCTTCCTGCATTTCCCCTACCCAGAAACAAATGAGAATTGAATTATACATCAAAAGGACGCATGCAATCGACCTAACCTCTTTACTCCTATCAAGGAAATATAAATAAAGAAAATGATTGAAGAGAAGGAGAGAACAACCTACATCAGTTATCTGATCTCCCCTTGCAGGAATCAAGGAAACATCAGGAATAGATTCAGGCAGGGAGGATGGGTGGGTCGGCTTTTCCAAATTCCCAGACCCACTTTCAACTTCAACTCCTTGCCCCTCCGCTAGGTTTCCGGAAGCATCAAAGATTCCGTCAACACTAATAGATGCATCGTCATGTGTAACTCCCTTCTCGGTATCTGCAGGGTCAGATGTCAAAGAATCTAAGGCGCCAGCTGCTTCAATGTCGTTACTCTTCATATTCTCTGCTTCCGTGGATAATGGTATGCTGATATCAATTTCAGAATTCACTACTTCTTTTCNCAAAGATTCCGTCAACACTAATAGATGCATCGTCATGTGTAACTCCCTTCTCAGTATCTGCAGGGTCAGATGTGAAAGAATCTAAGGCGGCAGCTGCTTCAATGTCGTTACTCTTCATATTCTCTGCTTCCGTGGATAATGGTATGCTGATATCAATTTCAGAATTCACTACTTCTTTTCTAAGCTCGGCTCCGTTATCAGTAGTTGCTGTGGTGTTTTCTGGCTGAAGCGTATCAGGTTCTGATGATGAAGCATGGACTGAATCATCCTTGTGAGCTGTTGCATTTGCAGAAGTTTGTGGAGAATCAACAACCTCAGCTCCTCCTGCGGCAACATTAGACGGAGTTTCTGACTCGTCACTGGCCGCACTTGTGTCAGGTTTACGCTCATGCTTCTCAGATTTACCAGATTTTTTAGAGGATTTTCCTTGGCTTGTACTGCCCTTGGGGTCCTTTTTATGATCAGTGTTTTTGTCAGCCTTCTTTTGACGAAATTGTTGAAGCTGAAATGAAGTTAAGAAAACTTAGCGATTAACCAAGGCAAGACAAGCAATCCAATTTATACCCAACCAGGCAATCAATTGTTCCTTCTCAACTCTGAACTTGAACGTAAAGCTGGCATGACAGAAACCTGTCCTACTTGTCTGATGGTTTTCAAGAAGGGAGTGAAACAGTAGAATCCTCTCTCTTATCACTAACATTTGTTTATAATAAAGCAAATTTACTCAAACTGTGACGATTTAACTAACCTTCTGACGCCCAGCTGCGAGTGGATCGGCACGGTTCTTTTTCTTGTCCATTCGATTCACTCTGCTCTTGTTCGCACAATGACTCTTTGTGAATCACCACCAAGTCTGGATCACCATGGCTTGTACCTTCTGATGGCACAAAATCCAACAAAAAAAAAGAAGAAGCTAATATCACAAACTTGTAATGATATCACAGAGCAC
>OVBB01001184.1:0-11056 GCA_900406415.1 Isatis lusitanica | reverse complement strand
AGTAGGCCGAGCAGTAGTACCGGCGGGTTACGTAGCATGATGCCTGGTAGCCCGGCAGAGGCTGACCCTCCACGCTGTTTGGTGAACCGGGATGGCTTCAGTGGCTACAATATGAATGGAATCGCAGAGGTAGTTTCCATCATCTTGTTTTCTGATTTCTTTTGAAGCTTTGACATGCNTCTTTTGAAGCTTTGACATGTTCCTGGGTGTCGTGATAACACTATTTTGAAAATGTATCAGGTATTGTTGGCCTTGGAAAGAATTGAACATGATCAAGAGCTTACATACGAGGTAATTAGCAGCTTGGTATTGTGGTATGAACATGTTTTGTCCGAGTATAGAGTGTCTCTGACGTTTCCACTCTCTATTCTGCTTCCCGCAGCAACTGGCATCTTTAGAGACGAATCTATTCTCAAGTGGTATGATAAGATTCTACGATCAGCATAGCGATATGAGGCTTGACATTGATAACATGTCATATGAGGTCAGTCACATGGCTTATTCACCATTTTAAGCTTAAAAATCAAAAGACTATTAAAGCTAAAATCATATGAACACAATTTTTTCAGGAACTACTGGCTTTGGGAGATGAAATGGGTACAGTGAGCACAGCTCTAAGCGAAGAAGCACTCTCTAGAAGCCTCAAAAAAAGCCTTTATCAAGAGACAGATGAAACCGGTGCCATTTCTCTGGATAAGGATGATGATATCAAGTGCAGTATTTGCCAGGTCTCTCTTTTTTCTCTACTTTCTACCCCCAAACTATAAATTAATCCACTAGTTTGTCTAGTATCTGAGCTGGAATAGGACAATGTAGTATAAGGGTTTTAGTGAAACGCAAAGGGGTTAATGTTATATATATATGGTATGCAGGAAGAGTATGTTGATGGAGATGAAGTAGGGACTATGCTATGTGAACATATGTACCATGTGAGCTGCGTACAACAATGGCTACGGATGAAGAATTGGTGCCCCATCTGCAAAACCTCTGCGGAAGAGGAAAAGTCGTTGTAGTGTTAATGCCACACCCAACTTTAGCTTCGTGGGATGATTACAAGATGATGCAGATACATTGTTTCTCCTTCTTCTTCTTTACCAAGTGCTTGTCTCTACATCATCTTGCTGTCTCTCTTCTTTGTACATAAAACATTTTTTTTCTTTTGACCCAATTGGGTGCAAATGGGCAAATAAGATCAGTTGACAATTTCCTTCTCCACTTGTATCAAAGCTCAACTTTTGATTTGAACCTGAAACATTTTGTAGTTCTATACCAACTTGGAGTGAAGTTGGGAAATAATACTAAATAACTCGTATCTTTCTGCATTGGATAGGTCTGTATTACTAACCTTTGGGGAAAAATATAAAGTCTAGCTCTGCAGAATTATTACAATTTTCGAAAGGCAACAATGTAGTTTCTAAATTTACCAAGATGAAGATTGAAAAACATTGTTGTAGTTCAACAAAAATCGGATAGATAAACTTACACATTGAAATTTAATTGAATAATTTTTNCGAAAGGCAACAATGTAGTTTCTAAATTTACCAAGATGAAGATTGAAAAACATTGTTGTAGTTCACACAAAAATCGGATAGATAAACTTACACATTGAAATTTAATTGAATAATTTTTGCAATCGAATTTAAGATATTCACTAATAAGTAGTATTGCAGACAACTTGGGACCACTTAATTTCTTCTAATGAACAAGCAAAAATTTTACAAGAACAGACGAAAATTTATCAGTCTTGGATAATCCGAGTAACTTTACCCATCGCGACTGTTCTTCCTGATGATCTAAGGAACACTCTTCCAAGAGCTCTACTTTCAGAAAATGTCTCCACACAAACTGGATATTGAAGACTCACCTGCAGATTATTACAAAAAAACGTTGTCATATTGAAGCAGTTTTGTAATGTTGCACAAAAAGTCGAAAACAGCTCTTGTAATGTTTCACACACAAGTCGAGAGATTTCAAACCTCAAGCATTGCACTCTGTTTAGCAGTTAGACAACGAGGAGACTTCTTTGTTGGCTCCCCTGTTTTGGGATCAAGCATTGCCACAAGTTTCACAACTGTTGCTGCTTCCTTCGCATGATGCACATGAAACTCCAACTACAAATGATATGATTTTTCAATTAGAAAGGATCAGAAAACGTGAGACGAATAATAGGAGACTGCGCAAGAGATAGGGGGGCCTTCCTATTTTTTACCTGAGAACCGAGCAAGATCGGTGTTGCACCTTCCAAGACGAGCACCATCAATTCCAAATGAGTTGCTACTGAAACCGGGTAATCAGGATGGCACAACACACCTCCTGCCATTACTTGATTTGCATCGATCCCTTGCAATGCTATTGCTACGTTATCTCCAGCTCTTGCAATAGTGCAAGCCTGAGAGTCACGCTCCAGAGACTTCACGGTTCCTTGATCTCCCGATGGCATAACCATTATCTAGCAAAAAGTTCCAGTAGTGTAAGCCAATAGTTGAAGCATTTTCATTTGGTTCCTTACAGAAGATACTAAAGGCACATCCATACGAAAGTATTTCGATTTAAAACTTCCAAAACACCCAAACAGAACTTGTACACAATTGTGTACCTTTGATCCTGGCCGAACAGCTCCAGCTTCAAGTTTGCCACATGCAGATACCTGCCCTTGTGAAGTTGATCTTACAACGTCACATATAGGCATGAGCAGAGGCTTTGAGACGTCTCTATCAGGAGACTTGACAGAGTCAACGGCATCCAATAAACACGGACCTTGATACCTGTATTTAAATTTAACCATGTCATTGCCTGCTTTACATATGCTAAGCAGTTCACCCATTAATTGCACCAGAAATGCAAGGCTAGGTATCAGGAAAGGGAAACAGGAACATACCATGAGGATAAGCGGCTTTCAGAGGGAGCTGAAACCAAGTTTTGGTTTTCCATGGCACTCAATGGAATCCATGTCAGAGACGATTCTTTAAAGCGACAGGAGTTCAGAAAAGATCCAACATGCTGCTTAATCAATTCAAATCTGTCCTTCGAATACCCAACAATATCCATTTTGTTGACTGCAACTATGACTTGCTCCACGCCAAAGCCTCTAAGAACCCGTGCATGCTCTCTTGTCTGGCCTTTCAAATTGTCAAAACCAGCTTCAAAGGCACCAATAGATGCATCTATGACAAGAATCGCAGCATCTGCTTGTGTTGCTCCCGCTATCATGTTTGGAACAAAATCTTTGTGCCCAGGAGAGTCTAGCAAAACAACATGATGTCTTTTGGTATTGAAATAAGCAACAGCCACAGTCATCGTTATTCCTCGTTCCCTCTCTTCAGCACTCTCATCCAATGCCCAGGCATATGCAAAGGACCCTTTGCCCTGATCGGATCAGAAACACAATGTCAAGCAAACAGAGCAGAATTCTACATTNGCATTTTCGAGTCGGTAACATCCAAAAAACAACAACAGTTACCTGCAACTTTGCTTCTTTTTCAAACTTGTGCATTTGCTTTTGAGATATTCTTCCCAATAGATGCAGTAGTCTACCCGAAAGTGTTGACTTACCAGAATCAACATGTCCAACCTACAATCAGATTGCAAACATCAGTAATCTGTCTGGGAAAAAACAAAAATCAGAAAATAGTCGCCAGAAATCCAAGAAACTCACGATGGCAAGATTAAGTTGACTTAGTGTATCTGATTCTTTATCAAGAAGCATCCACTCCTCCGGCTTATGCTTTGATTTTGATTTTGCTCTTTTAATTATAATATCTCTGGAGATTTCTGTTTCGTCAGTCAAGGACATCTTGTTCATAGTACCAGTAAGATTCTCCGCATGTCTACCTCGGGAGCTTGTTTCTGAACTATCTCCTCCTTTCTTTCTAAGATTCTGTTCTGTGCTATCTTGCTTCTCTTTCTGCTTCATGCTAGCTGTTAGAGTTAAGAACGCACTTCAAACACTAAAACACTTGATTGAAAATCAACTAGACGAAGACAGAAAACCAGAGTAAAACTCCCACAGAGAATAACTTCTCTTGCCACGAATAAACAAAAAAAAACACCAACGCCCTCTAAATTCTTGGATGATTATCAACAATGATCGTCACCCCTATTTATAAAAAAAATATTGTTCACCAGACTAAAAAGGAAAATAAGGAGAATTCGAAATCCTACTGAAATAAGGAACAAAAAAAAAGGAAATCCGCTTGAACTAGAACTTGGGTATCACTAGCATCACCTGATCTTTGTATGGTTATATCCACATTAGCGTCAAGAATATATTTAGATTAACCCATTAAGAATTTCAAAATATCAGTCTAATTCCAGCGAGGAGACAATAAGATAGACTGAAGCAGAAGGAATCATTATGACATACAGGTTTCCAGCATTTATTTCGATAACATATAGCATCAAACTTAAAAGTGAAAACCAAGTGCGGATACCTTTTGGACCACTTCTCGAGGATGTTAGTCCATTCAAGACAAAATCATCTGGCGAGGGAGCATCAAACTTGAACGGTGCTAGACATAAGTTAAAAAGTGAATGTCAGAATACCGCTTCCGCAAAGCCACAAATGCAGATAACCAAATTATAGACTCTCAACGCGAACATCTTATCAGGATAGCTAAAAAACAGAAAACACCATCAAACTCGAGCAAGTTCCCAACCTATACTAACGCAGGAATTTTTAGAACTAAAGGCCTTGTGGAGATCATGAATATTCCCACGGGAAATTCCAGAAAGAGGTCCCTTTTCCATCACAAGGTTCTCGTGCTCGGGCAGATAAAGGACATCCCTTTTCGATGTACTAGACGGGACAGATTCGAAAAGGGACTTTGCCAATTTGGATACCATGGGTTCATTGGATCTGCTTTCAACTGCACAAAACACATCTATTCTATAATCAAACACCTAAAATAGCAAAATCACATGGAATGAAAAAAAAACAATCACTACTTTTGCCAAACATATAACAACAATAGCTTAACCAAGTGACATGACAAAAACAAACTCATGTGTCCTAAGCAGAGGCAAAGAGGGGCTGTAACAAGAGGTGGCTTCTCTGACAAATACAAACTACAAAGTCTCACTCATACAGATTGGAGGAGAGGAGAGATGGTACCTTTCTCCTTGTTGTTGATAGATTGGTTTCCACCAGGCACAGGATGACGAATAACACCGCAAATATCACACACATGCATACTCTCATCATTGTCATACGTACAGATTGCACATCGCCAAAGCCCTGTCCGAGCAATTTCTTCCTTGGGTTCAGCAGCTTCTGTGAAAAAAGAGGTAAACAAACCACAGCAAAGCTAAGAAAGACCGTTAACGACCACAAACAGGAAAAGAACGGGAAGATGCTTGCCGTGTTCATCTTCTACATCGTAGTCATAATCATAAGCATCGTCATCATCAAAACCATCATCATAATCATCGAAATTGGAGAATCCTTTACGAGGCATCGTTTGTTTGTCTCTGAGCACAAGGGGTCAATAAAATAAGAAACCGTAACTAACTCTCAAGTCTCAATTCTGTACGAACAAATCACCTAAAAAACTGAAATAGTCACCTTTAGCTATTGAATTAAAAAAAAAAAAGGTTAGATAAATCCGACAGGACTCAGAAGCAAAAGCTCATGCATTGAAAGCGAGACAGGCAATTAGAAATTAGACAGAAGAAGAGCACCTTACGACGATGATTTTGAGAATTACCAAAATCCAAATTCACTAAAATTGAACATAGAAAAAACTAGTAGTACGGGAAGACATTGGTCCACAAACTTACCAAAACAAGTAGAATGGCAAAACTGTGTCAAGAGAAACGCTCCTTCCAAGCAAATTCGTCGCCTGTTGAAGCCGAGGAGAAGGATCCGGATCAGGGTTTGGGTCCGGATTGGGGATTCGATTGGATCGAGTAAGAAACACAAAAGCGTAATCGACGACAAAGAATTAAGTTGGGCTTTTAACGGGCCTATATGTCCTTCATCAAAGAACTTCGATTGGATCAAGTAAGAAACACAAAAGCGTTATCTGTGATGGATGTTAAGCCAGTCAAGTTTTAGCAGTACATTGATTATCGGTTGTGTCTTGGTTAGTCTCGCTATCTATTTTCCATAAGCACTTAATTAGTTGATCATCATTACGAGATTGATCACATGAGGACTCGCCATAGATCTCTTCGTTAGCGTTTTGATCAAAATAAGTAACTTGTGAAAGAAGGCCAAGCGTGGATCCCTAGAGAGAAGATGAGCTAGGGTTTTTATCGAAATCAGAGACATCTCGTGGTGAAGAGGACCGGTCACGGGGTCTTCCCTGGCTTAGACCGGAGATTAACAATCTTGTTGTTGAGGTATTGCTATCTGGTCTCGCGTTCCTAATTGAAATCAATAATCTTACACTTTTGTTCCTTTCTTTCATTCTGCGATTAGACACGCTTAAACCTCCAAGGCGTTACTACAGAGAAAAGAGAGAGGATGGAAGCTAGAAAGAGAGCTAGTGAAAGCAAAGAGTGGATCCAACGCGCAAATATGTCGATATATCGATGACGTCGTATGACTTGAGTCAGACTTATGTATTTTTTCTCGACTTATGTCTGCATGATTCTTTTTTGATATGCAACTTAATCTGTTTATTTTTTACTAACACTGTTTTTAGATGTTTCTACTCTCTATATACCTCAAATAAATACTATACTATATATATGAAGAAAAACAAAATCAATAAAATGTTAGTACAACCCGCAGTTTGGCTCTCAAACAACTGTCACTTCAATTACAAACGTAAACTAAAATGAAATCTCTCTCTCTTCTTTTGCTTGTTTACATGTTAACGAAAATGTATGAACTTTTTTCTTCAACAGCGATGCGAATCGAATATATATATGTAAATTAACCCAAAAGTACACAGCTTACATGGATGATCACCACAATTACAAAGCTACAAAACAAAGTTATCAACGACGGCTACAAGTTATGTGCCACCTTTTGACAACACTAATCTCAAACGTCCACACAAGCCTCACGGAGATGAAGATACAACCATATGCATATGCAACAAACTTGGAGAAATAATTAAAACAAATCCCAACAATTAAACACAACATATTAACAGATAAACACAAACTAAGTGATGACATTCCGATATCCATCGCTTTTGTTTCTCGAAATTAAAGAGCTGCAAACATATTCTCTTTTTGATGACCAGTACGTAATGTTACATGATTACTTCAGATACCATATACGTTTCTGTCTGGAATTTCCCGGTTGGAACAAAACAAACACAAATTAGACCGATCAGTCGAGAATCAGTCCGTGGATTTCAACTGAAATCACGGACGTGGAAGGAATTAGGGTTCTTGACGACGATGTCGTACATGTAGACGGAGTTGAACTTGGAGAAGTCTCTTGGTAAGGAGATGAGGTCGATAGAGGAACGTTTGTGGTATTGGATGAGATCGGAGTCTCCATTGAAGTATCTCTCCCACCCAAGACTCCTTAGGATCTGCTCGAGTGACGAGTAAGAAGAGACTACTTCACCCGTAGGCAAGTAAACCAAGACATTCCTCCGGCCGTGCGTCTGAGAGCTCACTCCACCGGACTGGTTTGGGTTTTCGACTAGACGTATCACTCCGTTGTTGAACACCCAAACTCCTGACATGGTCTCACAAAACGAGTTGATCTAGCTTAATTTTTGTTGTGTAGAAAGAGAGTATATTGTAATGGGTTCTCGAGCGATTTTTTTAATTGGTGTTTGATTATGAGATAGATTGTGTGTAGGGCTCTGTATTTATAGCCATAAGTCCCACATGCATGAGGAGACAATTTTTTTTAAAAAAAAGAATATATAAGATTCTAGATATTTTCCGTTATACATTCTTTTCTTTTATATATACATTCCTTTGGTTATGAGACTAGAGAATTGTTAGAAATTAAATAAAGGGCCTATTATTTAAGCATGCAATTGGTTCATTTTGCAAAACGCCTCCGATTTCAAGACTAAAAATTGTAAAAAATGGTAATTTGAATATTTTTATTTTTCTAGCAAAGTTAAAACTAGTTTTGATTTTAAATTTATACAATGTTTAAAACGTGGTGTGGATTTACAAGACAGGAATACCATTTGCTGGAAAGATATATTTTAAAAAAATCAATCTTTTAAGATCGAGAAGAACAAATAACTGGAAGATCAAAAAGAATTAGATGATTCATCGAAACGCACAATCACTATTTTAGACGAGACACATCCTTGTGGAAAATATTAGAGAAATCATTAAATAAAGTATAACTTGTTTATTTGGTTTATATTCTCGACAGTGACCTAAATTTTTTTAAAAAATTAATGGAGGATTGGGGAGAACCTTGAAAGGCGACACACTTAAATATATAATTGAAAAAAGAGGGTAGGGTAAAGTCTGTCTCTATCGTATGGAGAATCTCGATCTTGTGGGACAAACTTATATACCTTTACCTCAATTCTTCTCCTTCTAATTTATTTATCTTTAAACAAAATTTTAATATTCGATAGGGATTTCCTTTTATTTACTTCCCTAGTACTCTTTGCCTTTACTCTTACACCTAATTTTCGTCTCATTTGAATGGATACCAAAGATGCCTCAGCTCATCACGTAACTGGTGACGATGAGTTGATAGTTTGATCGGTATTTCTCACACAAATGATTGATGTGGATCAGACATCTCAGTGTATGCATGCCAGAACTTTATGTTTACCGTTACACTTTAACGATTTTACTTAGATTCACTTGTAGTCAGAATTAAAAGTAACAAATCAGCACACAAAAGACATGGAAAGGAGCCCTAATGGTGGGGCTAATTCATTTTCCGAATAGCATATATGAGAGAATCACGTATTTAATTGTCTGTGAGACTATTCTCCATCTATATTGATAATTACTTTCGATTTCATAATAATAATAGTTATCCGAGGCAAGTCGACGCAGTATTTATTCACCAAAAATATATAATTATAGCAGCCAATTTCTGATTTCATTAGTGCATGCACGAGAGCTTCATACGTCACTGACCGAACCGAATCATGCATTTTAATTTATTTTAAGACATCGTTGTCATAAATTAAAGAGAATTCGTATTCTTATTACATAAGTAGTAAAACGGAATATGTACTCTTGTTAACGTCTCGTTCAAGGAACGAGTGTATTAACACAGTAAGCCGATCGAGCACAAGTTCGATCGAACAAACTTGTGTGTGTACGTATTGCCATTTACATACTGATGCAGAACCGTATAGATTAGTTTGACCCGTAATCAGCTAATATAGGGTTTTAGGAATCCTTCTTAGTCATATATATGCATGGTCGGTCTTTGAGCACGAGATAATCATTTCATATTTCGGTTAATTATTTTAATTTGTAACTTTCTTTCCTCCTCACAGATGCATGCTACCTTTTTACTGTATATTGGACTATGCAGTATATTATAATAAAAAAAAACTAAATTTATCAGAGGATTAACCTAAACTAAAGTTCTAATCCTCTACTGAGAATGCTTTTAAAAGTCTGGCTGTTGCTTTATCAGAGGATTAACCTAAATTTTCACCCCTTTACTTTTAGGTTAACCGATGTCGATCATCTATTGTCGACTTAAGGTAAGAAATAGACTTAAGGCAATGCTCTTGTCCTTAAAAGTTATTTCCGAAAAAAATCGTCCAACCTATAAATATTCGGACACTGCGAATTAGAACTTTATATCTGATTCAAATACTAATATATATTTTTTCCAAAAGGTAAAGATAAAGATGCATGGGCGGGCAAATGAGTGTGGAGATGCCAAGAGTTGTTTAATACGGAATTAGAACTAATTAAAGATGTGGAGATTGGGGAATATATACAAAAGAACACGCATATTTATTTTCTATGTGATATAAGTTTTAAAATGTGTTGGATGGAAACAAGAACACCACTAAACTATATAAATAAGTAATCTGGTGGGCAGGGATGCGTTGCTGCGAATAATAAATGCTAATAATGAGAAAAGCCTAACGTTGTCTTTTCATGCCCCCTTCGGACATACATGTGTAGTAGTGATGTACTGTGAGATATTTAAAGTATTTCAAAACATACTGTATTTTTTTTTTATTAAAGATACATACTGTATTTTTTTTATTGTTTACCGTTTAATGATTTATTATACATAAGATAATTAGGTCAAAAGTAATATATACTTTATGATTTAGTTAATGACATTGATAGTTTTTTATCTTTCTTAAATTGATATATTACAGAAATTCAATAAACTTGAGAGAGAAAAAACTATATAGTTTTCAAGTATTCGAAAAACAACTATGAAAATAGTGTTATTAGTGATTCCATTACATTATTTGGTGATCGAGACCAAGTTAGTTCTTCGTTGACCATGTCACTCGGGCATTTTTATTACCCTACGACTATATATATTCATTTGCTCTATGTGAAAATGTCTGAAAACGTTTTATGAAAATAAATGAAAATACAATCTGTGGTATATGAATATACGATTGATATATATGATGTAAATGTGTCCACGATAGAGATTATCTTCTATGGTAAAGCTCTCGGAGATGTTCATGGTAACGTGAGGAGACTGTCTCGAACATACGTGGATTCTTTTTGAGTCTATCATGTGACATTATTGAAAGGAAACAAGCAATTCACACGATGATGTTGTTTCTAATTAAGGGGGAAAAAAAGAGAGAAGAATGTCTAATTACTACACGTGTTGGTTGGAAGGTTTTCGCAGCAAAATATTCAACAATATTCAACAATGTTGAATGAGAATGTGTACGTTGGGCTAAACATAGACATAATCGATGGCATGATCAAACGAATTAGTGGAGAAAATATATATACGAAAAAAGTTTCTAGAAACTCTTTCGTCGTCGAAGAGATTAATGCAGCTTAAAATATATAATTTCCAAATATATATATTACTATTTGTTTATTATTTTTATTATTTTAGATTGTTTGGACTTTAATAATTTATTGTAGACTAGCAAATCGTCTAAACCTGTATAGCAAATACATATATATATATATATATATATATATATATATA
>OVBB01001183.1:0-15496 GCA_900406415.1 Isatis lusitanica | reverse complement strand
TTCTTGTTTCTCTTCTTTTACTGGCTGTTTTACCTCCTCTTGATTAACAGGTTCAACCTTTTCTTCTTTCTTTACTTCTACTGCTTTGTTCTCAGTAGTAGCTTCTGTTTTTACTTCCTCTTTTGCAACTTCTGTTTTTACTTCTGCTGTTGCCTGTTTAACTTCTTTCTTAACATCCTCTTTCTTATTTTCCAGTTCCAACTCAGAACCATATAAACTATTCTGCTCTACTTGGTCACTTTCGGAAATTCGTAACTGGTCTACCTCAGTTTTAACTGTTTCTTCTGCTAATGCTCCAACTGGCATACCACCTAAAACGGCAAGCGTAGTGGATAGTGCGACTGCTTGTTTCTTAACTGATTTCTTCATGTTGTTTTCGATACCGTAGTCCATCGACTCTTTCAGTATCTTAACCCTCCCTTAATTAGTTTATTTTGTTTACTCTTTTGTCTCATACCCTATTAAACTATGAATCTATGTTTATACAGACAAACGTTCCATAATTGCACAAACCTATTATTTACGTTCCTAGCACACTGTATGGTTAGTTAGTCATATGTATTCTTATAACATTTAATAGGCATATGTATTTACTACCTTTTCTTAACACATACTTATTATACCATAAATTTAGGTATATGTCAATAATGTTTAAGACAAATTTAAAGAGTTTACCAATTTATTTGTAATAGTTTTGATACTTAAATCTATTACAATAGTAAACTCTTAGTCTTTTAATGTACTCTTTGATAATGTTTCGGACAATATCCCTTTGCTTCTCTTACACGGTGACAACCCTCTATTATACAGTAGTCTACTTTTAGTACCTTATCTAATACTCTACCGTGTTTCTTAACTTGATAGTAGTGCTTTCGACAATAACCCTTTACTCTATGGTCTAATTGGCAACCTTCTACTTTACAAACTTTTCTTGGTTTCGGTGGCTTGTCTCCTACTATCTTAGCCATTCTTCTGCTTTGATAATGTTTATTACAATACCCCTTAGCATAGTGCGGTAGATTACAAGTGTCTACACTACATATGCCACGACTTGTATGTAAAGAATTTCGTCTACTCTTTTGATAATGTGTGTTACATAACCCTTTTGCATGTTGTTTCGAATTGCAACCTTCTTCCTTGCAAATCGTCACCTTATCCACCTCTTATTATATAGTTTAATGGAACTACTTATCTGTTCCTGTAGACTTTAACTTCTTTTTCTTTTCTTTTTCTTTTAAAACAAAGTGATAATAATGTTTACTACAATACCCCTTCGAACGCACCTTACCATCACAATTCGGTATAATACAATCAGTTACCTTCATTCGTTCTAACTCAGGTGTTAACTTCTTATGTTTCCATATTTGAAGATAGTGTTTATTACAATACCCTTTTGAGTGTACAGGAATACTACATCCTGCTACTTCACATTGACCTTTTGACATCTAAAAGACTCCTTACCTTATTGTTTCCTATGCTAATTGTACAACTTTTCCTTTACGTCTTACTTGATAGTAATGTTTACCACACATTTTCTTTGCAAGTACCTTTCCGCAACAACCGTCTACGGAACAAATTCTTTCTTGTTGTACTTCCAAATCAGTTTTAACTTCTCCATGTACTTTAAATTGTTGATAATGACGATTACAATACCCCTTAGCGAAGTGCCTACCATCACAGTCTGGTACTTCACACTGTTTAGTAGGAAACTCACTATAACCTAACCATGTTGTTCCCGTTCTTAAATACTGTTGATAGTGTTTGTGACAGTAACCTTTTGCTCTCGTGTTTCTACCACAATGTTCTACTTTACAAGTACTCAAATTATACCCCTCTTTCTAAGTTCTTTGCTATCGTATAATGATTGATACATAATCCTTTTCTATACGCTTTTTCACCGCAATTCATGGTTTTACACTGTTTTTCTTCTTGCTTTTGTAATACATGCTCTTTACATAGTCCGTTTTGATGAACTGGATTTCTACAATATCTTGTCTTACAAGTTCCATGCTTCTTACAGTAGTATTTCTTACCTATCATCATGTTTGCTTCTTCTTTACAACCTGTTTGACTACACCAGTCTTTCATTTCAAAGTCATAGCCCATTTTGATATGCTCCGCATGATACGAACAATACAGTCTTGTATCTCTAGGCTCATTACACTCAAATACATTACATAGTTTCTCAGTTTTCTTCTTGATTTTCTTTGCTATCTTTTCTCTATTTACGAACTCTTCATAATGTGACTTACAGAAACAGGAGTCTTTTATTACCTTAGTACGTTTTGAACGACAATCTTCTACCGCACATCTTCGGTCTTCAAATACTTCCTTGTCTGATTTAAAGTCTCCTAATTCACTTATGTCATTATAATGATATTCGCATAACCCAAATTTATGTTCCAAATGAACACAACCATCTACGATGCAAGTCTGTATAGATTTCTTGTCAAAACCTGTATTGTTGAAAGATTCATCTACAGACACTTGCGAATTTATTAAGTTAGCATGTTTTTCACAAAAATCTTCATCAAATAAAACTTTTGTACAATCTTTTATCCCACACCTATTCGACATTTCTAACGTTACGACTACTTTTGGAGTTTTATCCTTACCTTTTACTTGTTTACCTTCTGATTTATAGTGATTTAAACAATACCCCTTTATTTCTGCTATTTCACTACATTGTTCTTCTTTACAGAATAAGTCTTTCCCTACATCTTCTTCTCTTTTATGCTCAATGTAATGCTTTTTACAATATTGTCTGTATACCCCATCATGAAGACAACCTACTTCCTTACAAAGTCTAACGGTAGGTACAGTCTCGATTGTAAACCCTAAAACTTCTTTCTGTCTGCTATGATACTTACATAACTCATCTTGGTGTACTTCGTTTAGACATCCATTTATTTTACAAATTTGAACCTTTTCTTGTAAATAGTGTAAAGTAGTATGTTTATCACATCTATCTTTGTAGGTCTTTATTTGCTCACAACCCTGTTCCATACAAGTTATAGCATAGTTTTCAATAATTGTTTCTTTTGCCTTTTGACTCTTATCTTTTGTTTTACTACTTACAGACATAAAATGTATATAACAATATCCGTCTGCTATTACTTTTTCTTGACAACCTTCTGTTTTACACTGTTCTGTACACAAATTTGTCACCTACTATGCTAACCCTTTAATTTTACGTACCAATTCTAAGTTTGAAGTATTTAATAACGACTCAATTTCATTCCAATCTAGTTCTTTATTTCTATCTACTAAGTTAAGAAATACATATTTTAATCGTAATGTGATATTTTCTAACTTTAAGTAGTTTTCCGGTACATAATGGTAAAAATGTAAATCACGGACACCAGTTTCCTTATTCATTGTAAGGTAAATATGTCTTGTAAAGTCTTTTAAGATGTCCAGTTCATGACCATCAATAAACTTCACCATTTCTTCGTTTGAACCAAAATTATCTTCATTTGCTAATAGAGATAATACGTTTACTTTAGTTCTAGGCAACTCTTTATCTTTATTCAGATACTCTTCTATACTGTTTAGGATATCTTGTCTTGTCCAAGCTACTGAAAACTTTAGTTCTTCTTTAATAAAATGGAACTTTGCCATTTCTAATGGACTCATGTTGTATTGATTATATCGGTTTCTTTGACTTAAACCAATTGCTTCATCAACTAAGTCTAGTACAGCGTACTTATCCTGAAATAAACGCTCAACTTCACCTTTCATACGTAAAAGAGTCGCATCTAATGTACTAGGCGTAAAAGCCACTACCCCTTTATTCATAAATGAACGAACATGTTTCTCTAAACCTTGTACAATTGCCACTTCTAACTGGTCTGATACTTGATTCATACTTAACCCTTCTTTCTTATCAGATACTTTTATCTTTTCGTTTCATATGCTTATCTTGTTGGTGACTTCTTTTACCTTAACCTTTTCAGACTGCTTTTAAGGACAGTTTCCTACTCTATACAGGATACTTCTACACGCCAGTCTCTTTATTTATATCTTCATTTGTATTTCTTATATAGTACTATTATACCATAAGTTTAAGTTTTTGTCAAGTTAGATAGAATATAATTAAAAAGGTCTACAAATAAGTAGACCTTCTCTTTATCTATTCTTAATAGTCTCTAATCCATTGTGCCATCATTGTTTTTCTATTTAATATAAACTTTCTCTTTTGACTTCTATGTGCTTGTATGTTTTGTTTCTTATCCTTCTCATCCCATATTTGAAGTTCCCAAGGAAAATATACATTGTTTTGATTCTTAAAATAAACATGAATCGCTTTATATCCATCTTTGTCTTTCTTATACCAGTTTTTCAGATTAAATTGTTCTTTCCACTTATCTAGTGTATTTTCAATTAACTCCATTGTTTCTGTATCTACTATTAATCTACAACCAAATATATCATTTAACCAACCATTTACAGGGTACTTATTTTCTCGGTTTGCATATCTTTCTAGTTTATCCATAATACTCTCATGTGTTTTAACACGGTAGACAAAGAATAAAGGACTTAAACCCCTCATCAGATAATCGTTTATACATTCATGTAAATTTAATCTGTAATCTAAAATATAGTCTACAGGTACATGTGTAATCGTTTTTGATAAGTTATATCTTTCTTCCTTATTAGTTTCAAAGTAATCTTGTGAAACTTCTTTATGTAACTGATTAATCTCATAAATAAAATGTTCTACCTTATTTATCATTTGTTCCATATACCACTACCCCTTTGTTCTTATCTTCTGTATTATGTTTCCGACAAAATCCTCTTGCATAATACTTATTCTTACAACCCTCTACCTTACAACCTTCTCTTCTCACCTTATCTGTTTGAATTGTAACTTTACCAGTTAGTCTCTTTTCATTATAATGCGTACCACAATACCCCTCAACTACATGAGTATTACTACAACCTTCTAACTGACAAGTCTTATACTGCTTCTTTTCCTCGTCTGTTATAATTCTACCATACTTATTTATTTGATGATTGTGTTTTGAACAATAACCATGTGATTTATGTTTTCCTGTACAACCATCTACTATACATAATTTAACTCTATCTCTTTCTACTTCGGTATTGATTTCACCGTTTCTATACATTTGTGAGTAGTGCTTTCTACAATACCCCTTTGCTCTCCTTGGAAAAGGACAGTCTTTTACTTCACAAGGTTCATTGTCCTCTACCTCACTAACAACTTGACCATATATGCGTTTCTGATGATAATGTTTCTCGCATAAACCAATTGCATAATGTAAATTATTACAGTTTCTCTCGGAACATCTTCTCGTTATTCCTACTATTTCTAACTCAGGTGTAAGTCTACCATATTCTTTAATCTGATTATAATGTTTCCTACAACAACCCCTTGCGTAGTAAACCAAATTACAGTTTGGTACTGTACAAACTTTATGCTTCTTTGCCATATCTCTCACCCTTTACATTATCTAACTATATTATAACATAAGTTTTACTATTTGTCAAATATATAAAGGTAAACAAAAAGGTCTACTACTTGTAGACCTACGAGTTCTCTTTATTCTTTTTCATCTGATAAAATCCCATGTGTTGGTAGTAATGACTTGAACAAAGACCTCTACTTCTTAGTTTCTGATTACAACCTTCTATCTTACAAATTCCACCGTTTTGAAGCTTTTCTTTCTCAGGTGTAACTCTACCATGCCTTTGTATTTGTGTATAGTGTTTAGCACAATACCCCTTTGCTCTTACTTTGCTATGACAATCTATTTCCTTACAAATCATTCGTTTACTACCCCTACTTTGATGTTATATGTATTTTGTACCTTGTTTAATGTGTTCATTACTCTTTGATAATGCTTCTTACAAAGTCCCCTCGCCTTGTGTTTATTGTTACAACCTTCTACCATACAACCTCTATGTAATCTATAGTCTATTATTTCATTATGTCGAGTTATTTGTTTATAATGTTTGTTACAGAACCCTTTTGATTGATGTGGGCTTGTACAACCTTCTACACTACATAGTTTCTTTGACTTAGACTTCAAACTACCGTGTATTCTTAGTTGTTGATAGTGTTTATCACAACAACCTCTCGCACGTATTGGTTCATTACAACCTTCTGCTTTACATAGTCTTGTTTCTTGCTTAACTGGTTTTACAATGTAACCATACTTCTTGAACTGAACATAATGACCTGTACAATATCCTTTTGCTTTATACTTATTCTCACACCCGTCTACCGTACATAATCTAATCTTACCTCTTTCGATATCAGGTCTTAATGTATTATATTTATATAATTGAGAATAGTGTTTACTACAATACCCTTTACTTAACGTTTTCTTATTACAATCATCAACTTTGCAAATCTTAGTTTTACCGATTCTTTCTAGTTCAGGTGTAGTTCTACCATGTGATTTATATTGCTTATAATGTTTGTTACAATACCCCTTACAGTAGTGCTTTCTGTTACAACCTTCTTCTGTACAAATATCATGTCTCTGCTTTTCTAAGTCAGGTCGTAATTCACCATGTTTTCTCCATTGCGTATAATGTTTTGAACACATTTCTCTTGCTAATACCTTATTTGTACAGTTATCTACTTTACATTGTTTGGATGACAATTTTAACACCTACTTTATCTTCCTAATACGTTTATACTTTATATTCTTGTTGTATATTTACATAGAGAATACCCCTAATTTTCTCTAGAGGTATCTTTCTTATAACTCGTCTGTATTGTATTCAGTATACCCTTCATAGTAATAACTTACGTCAATACCTTTCATGAATACGTCTCTATTCTGAATATCATCTGTTAATGCTTGTTTTAATAGATATCTAATTTCTAAATCGTTGACTGGACTACGTTCCATTGCTGACAAATAGGCTTCTTTCTCTACTAAGTTCCAATCTACTACCTTTTGTATTTCTTTCTTTAAAATTAAATCTAACCAAATACGCATACTTCTGCCATTACCTTCTCTAAAAGGATGAGCAACGTTCATTTCTACATACTTTGCAATTATTTCATCATATGTTGTTTGAGGCATTTTATCTATATAGTCTAAGGCTACACTTAAATACATAACAGGGGCAAATCTAAAGTTACCTTTTGAAATATTTACTTTTCTTTGTTCTCCTGCAAAATCATAAATATCTTCAAACAGACATCTATGAATGTCTGATAAACCTTTAAATGTCCCAATTTCTATTTTATCTATTTTCCCACTATCATATAAAGTTTTTGCTTTTAACTTACTTATACGTTCCTCTTCCCTAGCTAACTCAATTTGGTCTGTTATACCTAATTTATTTTGTAACATATTATTCACCTCGTCTTTGACTATCATAGTAATGTATCGCACATTTACCGTCTTTAAATATGTTATCTCTACATCTTGGTTCGAAACATTGTGCTTCGGTATCATTTTTATGTTTTACTGCATGTACCCCGCAATACTGAACGAGTTCTCTCTTTTCTGAACAACCGTCTTCAATACAATAAAACTGAGGTACAATCTTCTTGTGTTCTTCGTTCGTAAAAGCTTTACCATATTTATTAAATTGTTGATAATGTCTATGGCATAAACCTTTTCCTTTTACAATCTCGTCACAGTCTGATACCGTACATAGTTTTGAACCATTGTCTGTCATGTACTCATCCAACTCTCCGTCTAAAATGAGTCTACCATGTAAAAAACAGTACCCTTCATATTTCGCATCATTTTTACAATTTTTAATACGACACCAATCATCGTTTCGAACTGTTTCTTTGTCAAAAGGTGTAACAACACCTTTTAATTGTGAAAAATCTAGTTTCTCAATATAATGTTGTCTACAAATTCCATCTTTAAAGACTTTGTGCTTACATTTTGGTTCACTACACTTTAACTTATCGTCTTTTACTAGATGTTTATGTTCTTCACAATAACCACCAGTTTTTCTTCTGTTGATACAACCTGATTCCTTACAGAATAGATGTGGTTTGACCTCTTTTAACTCTTTTTCTGAATAGGCTCTACCCCATCTGTATGCTTGGTTCTTATGTGTATGACAGTAACCAACTGCTGTTACGGCTTCTAAATTACAGTCTTCAATAATACATTCGTTTGTACCGATTTCAATCTCTTCTCCATTTAGAAATTGAATTAAATGTACTTTACAGAATCCTTCTCTTAATTCTCGTTTCTGACAATTCTTTGCTTTACATTGTTTGTTTTCTGTACACATAATTACTACCCCACTTCGATTCTAAATAGTTTCTACTCTTGTTTATTGATTTCCATACATTTTTAAAACTAAATCAATAACTTGTGACTCTGTGTAGCCACTCTTCATCAAGTTAGCCATTTCTTGTGCTAGTTGCTTCTTTCCTTCCATTAATGAATAGAAGTCTAATTCTCTTTCTTTCATACCATCTTACCCCAGTTTCTCTAGTTTCTCTATCTTTTCGTCTCTTTGACGCATATAATGATTTTGACATAACCCTTTTGTATACTCCTTTGAAGAACATTTGTTTATAGAACAGACCTTTGTTTTCTTTCTCTTCCATTCTTCAAAATAATGATAG
Organism: Isatis lusitanica; assembly: GCA_900406415.1. NCBI lineage: Eukaryota > Viridiplantae > Streptophyta > Magnoliopsida > Brassicales > Brassicaceae > Isatis > Isatis lusitanica. The sequence continues at coordinate 6,915 of OVBB01001183.1, read as the reverse complement.
TTACATAACCCTTTTGCTTTTTGCGTTTCTTTACACCCGTTTACTTCACATGGTTTCCCTTTCACACTCACTACTTCATGTAATAGTTTATGTGTACCATATCTGCTAAACCTTGTATAATGTTTGTTGCATAACCCTCTTGCTTTCTTCTTGTTTTCGCATCCCTCTACTTTACATTGTTTTGACTGACACATACCCTTTGTCCTCCACTCTTTATACTTACTATTATAACATAGATTTCTCAATTTGTCAAGTGTATAGATACATAACGTATAAGTCTACTGAATTAAACCCTTCTTGTGGTAATACTGATAATGTTTCGAACAATACCCTTTTGCTCTATGTTCATTATCACACCCTTCTATAGAACAACCTTGGTTTCGTATTTTCTCAGAAGGACTAATTGGACTACCAGTCTTTCGATTCATTCGATAGTGTTTAGAGCAATACCCCTTCCCGTAATGCTTATCTGTACAACCTTCTATACTACAAAGTCTAACTTCTTTTTCTTTACTACTATGTACTCTATACTCATAGTAATGATTGGTACAAAAACCTTTCCCATGATACGGTTTGTTGCATCCTTCTATCTTGCAAGTTTTACCTTTCAAATAGATAAGTTCTTTATAATGTGAGTCACAATACCCTTTTGCATGTACCTTGTTTGGACACCCTTTTATTTTACAAGGTTTCTTTCCATATTCAAATTTCATATAATGTTTTCTACAATAACCTTTACTATAATGCCTATTTGAACAAGTTTCTTCTTTACATAGTTTCATGTCTAAATACCCCACCTTTGAACAAAAAATAAAAACAGGTCTTTTGTAAGAACCTGTTTTATTTATCCGTTATTGTTTACTTTTTAGTTTCTTTTGTATAGCTTTCAGTTTATTTTTGTTAGTTGATGATGTTCTTCACAATATTTACCTTCTGCCTTACGGTTTAAACAACCATCTATATTACAAAATAAATGAGGTTTCTTTTCTTTAAACTCTTTGTCTGTTAGAGCTTTACCATATCTCCTTTCTTGGTTTTTGTGTCTAGCACATAAACCGTCCGTTTTAGACCATTGTATACAATCGTCTATTTTACACTTTACTCTTCCAATTCGTTTCATTTCAGACTCTAACTTATTTGCATGGATTAAAATCGCGTGCTTTGTACAGTAACCATCTATCTCCTGTCCATTACAACAATACACAATTTTACACATTGTTCCTGTACGGTCTTCTCCTTTATCATAAGGAGTTGATACTCCGTTTAAGCTGATTTCACCCTCGTCTTTTATATAATGAGTTGTACATATATTATTAATAAATACTTTTCTTTTACAGTTTTCATGAAGACAAAGATTATCTTTTATTTTTGAAGTCTTTAATTCTTTCATTCCAATATCTTGATGGTCTTCACAATAACGACCTTTAGGTTCTCTTACATAACAACCTTCTGCTCTACAATATGCCTTAGGTGTTTTCTGCTTATGTTCTTCTTTTGTTAATACTCTACCATATCTCTTCATATGTGCTTTATGCATAGGACAAAGAGTTCCATTTTTAACCCACGATTCACAACCATCTACTTTGCATTTCACTGTCCCTCGTCTTGACATTTCCTCTTCAAGTTTACCTAGACTAATAAGAATAGCATGTTTTCCACAGTAACCATCTATCTCCTGTCCATTACAACAATACACAATTTTACACATTGTTCCTGTACGGTCTTCTCCTTTATCATAAGGAGTTACTGTATCTTTTAAGTTTAACTTTTTCTTTTCTATATAATGCTCAATACATAAGTCTCCTTCAACAGACTTACTTGAACATCCCTTTTCTTTACATTTATCCTTAAATTTCTCATCTAATTTAACATACCCATGCTCTTCGCAATATCCTCCTGAGTTGCGTTTGCTTAAACATCCGTCTACTTTACAAAATAAATTTGGTTTTATCTCTTTAAATTCTAAATCTGTAAAGACTCTATCATACCTTCTCCATTGCATATGATGTTTGCCACAATATCCATCATATAACATTTCTCTATTACAATCTGAAACTTTGCACTCTAATGTACCGTCTAGTAATGCCTTTAAATGTTTACGACAATATTCTTTATTTACTACTCTACCTTTACAACTAATAACTTTACACTCGTTTGATTTACACATATCTATAACCTCCTGCTTTAACTTACACTTCTATTATACCATAAAATCATTGATTTGTCAACTATTATTCTTTTCTCTATGTAGTTTGTCTTATAAATAAAAAGTTTCCATAAGAAAAAGACTACCTAAGTAGTCTTAACTTTCTAACGATAATACCCCATCAATGTAACCTAGAAATAACTCTACATCAAGGTCTTTGTAAGTTAATTCCGTTACTTGGAATATCTTTATAATCTTCATTGTAATATCTTCTAGTTTAACCCAACCATAAGGTGCTTGAGATTCTACATAAGGTTCTCTTACCTTACTAAACGGATTTTCCATTAGTAATATATGGTCTGATGATACTGATTTTGATGCAAAATCTTTTAAATAGTTTACTAGACTTTCTACAGAACCAAAATTCTCATCATCTAATAGAATCATAGATGTAGGTCTTACATTCCCAACATAGTAATTATCTAAACTAACAATCCGTTTGACAATTGTTTTTAACTCTATCTGAGACAGACTCAAGTCTACCCCTAAATAATCTATGAGAGCCTTGTACTTGATGAAAGTTTTCAGTTTTAACTCCTGTACATTCAATTTACCTAGCTTGTCTAACTGTTTTGCACGTAGTATTGTATTGAGAATACTTTCTTCGTCTACTAATACTTGATGCATACTATCTTTTACAAACCCATGTAATTGTGTAATATCAAGGTCTTTTAATCTTTTCTTGTCTTGATAGGAAACATCATTATATACTCGATAAACAGTAGCGGTTATTGTATTATCTAACTTGTCTGTGTACCGTATAGAACTATTATACTTCCTAACAATTTGTAATTTCTCTTCTTTTGCTACAGGTACTTCTACTTGGTTACTATTACTCGAAATTGTTGCCATTATTGAACATCCTCTAAGTTACTATCTAAATAGTAGAATATTAAATTCCAATCAGGTTTTGCTTTACTCACATCAGGCATTCTATGGAATACATGTTGTAATTTAACGGATACGTCTTCTACTTTCACATGAGTTGATGGTATATCACTTTCACCGTAAATATCAGACTCACCAGTTTCTCTATGATATGTTAAATAGATATGACCACTTGTGTTTAAATCAGATATTGTCATTTGAGAAGCTAATTCTAGTAGTTTCTCTTTACTTCCAAGGTTGTTTTCATCTATTAAAATCTCAGACAAAGGACGATTTCCTTTTGTAACGATATTCGGTTTTGTAATAAATAGTTTTACTTTATTACGTAAGTCACGGTCTGTTCCATCTAAATCTACGTCTATTAGTTTTACTAATACTTTATACATCATATACACGTTAGTATCTATATAGTCAAGGTTAAATTTTCCTGACCTATGTCTTTCAATAGCATGTTCTAAAGCGGATAAAATACTGCTCCAATCTGCTAATGTAGAAACCACTCTATTCTTCACGTTTTGATATACATATTCAGTTTTTGCTAACGCATCATCGTTAATATACCCCTCGTCTGCAAAGAATTTCATGACACGAGTTACCTCGTTTCGTACAATTGAATCTGCTTTCCTAGAATATATTTTCAAACCTTTACTGTAACGTAATTTCTTACGTTCTTCTAATTCTTGTTTCTCTTTTTCTTTAGCAAGGTCTTCTTCCTTTTTCTTCTGTTCTTCTTCATGTTTTTCTCTTTCAATACCTAATTGTACTTCTGCACGTTCCGTCTCAATATACCCCTCTGCGATTGTTGGACTGATTAATGCATTATCTACTAAGTAGTTTGCATAGTCAAATAGTGTTTTATTGATTTCGTAGAATGATAAATCTTCATGTTCCATTTGATAGGAATCTTTTGGTTTGGAGTATTCACCGTTCTTCATTACATATGTGTAATTCTCTACAAATTTAGGTTTAAATCCTTTTTGAAGTAAAGTAAGGATAAACATCTTTTGTTTCATTACTACTCCGTCAATTCTGATTTTCTTATCTAGTNTTTAACTTTGATGGTAACGTTTTCTCATACCCCAAATAACTGTCTTCAATTGTAAAATTACTGTTTACTGTCATGTTTATCTCCCCTTTATCCTCTTATTTCTTCTTGTTTTGAAGCGTTTATGTATAAAATGTGGATATTATTTTGATGGTTGTTCTTTCTTTACACTTACTTGTTTACAAATAAAAAAGCTATTCTTTATTTTCAGTTAAGAAAAATTTAATTATCTTTTTGTGAGCATGTACACTCAATGGTTCGCTTATAGTTACTTAAATTTTTCGAAGTAGCTTACTATTTGTACCTAGTAGTTTAAAGATTTTAAATGGTGTTTGTAATGAGGAAAAATCATAGTTTACAAAATGTGAGAAAGTTTGTGTTTTACTTTCTTATGAAAATAAGAAGGAGCGAAAAACTACCCTACCCCTTCTTATTATACTATTTATTTTCAATTTATACTAGAACGTTTTATTAAAATATTTTTATTTAATAGTTTAACCTAAACTCTCTAGCGTATCTAATACAGATTGACCGTTTGCACTTCCTTGTACGATTTCAATGAACTGATTCGCTGTAAGAATTGGAATCCCTTCTCCTTGCTCATTCCAGTTCTCTGCTTTCTGAACCTTGTTTGTATATCTTGCAGGTGTTCCATCTGCCCCTGCCCAAATTAATACATCCATTGATTTTGTTGCTGATTTACCCCAGTCTATATAAATTTTATCACCAAAGTTCTCATCCATGTACGTGTAGAACTCTGCTTTCTTTCTGAACGGTGCGCCTACCTCGTCTGTGCATACTGCTTTAATTCTAATATCTGCTCTTGTGTCTGCAATGATATTAATGAAGCCTGTACTTAACACGGATTGCAAATCTTTCTTATACTCTAAAAATGTTTCATACAGTTTATAGCTCTTTAAAGAGTTTTCTCTTTGAATCCCTAACTTCTTCTGAATATATGCTACCCCACCTGATTCTAGTTGCTCATAAAACTCATCTAAAGTATTGATATCTTCAAACAGTTTATCAGCACTTGTCTGTACGTTAGGTAGGTTTGCAATTTGAATAAATTGTGTTAAAGTCATATCACGCTTATTTGCTAACTGACCGTATACATCGTCTATCTTACGCTTTAATGACTCATTGTAATTTTCATAGGAAACTGACTGCCAATCTGACGGTTCATAACAGAAAAAGATTAACGGACAATCAATACCAAAAATTCGAATCAGTTTCTTGATTGTAGGTTCTCCAATATCAACTACCCCTAATTGAGTAAACATCGCTACTGTTCGTAACGTAATCTTATCAATACATCTAGGATTACTACAAGTTAGATGTGTTAATACAGGGTTGATTTTTAAAGGTGAACCACATGAGAAACAGTTGTTTGGAACTAAAGCTAAAGTCAATTCATTGAACTGATACCCCTCTGTGTGTTTCATTTCAGATACTAACATTTACTACACCTCGTTTTCTTGTATATACTGCTCTATCTTTTTAAATGTAAAGTTATCCTTTACGATTACAACTGTTTGTAGGTTAGAAGGAACTGGCATGTTTTCCAGTAACCACTCATAGGTTTCTTTTGCTGTTCCTCTTTCCATTCCAAATTGTACACCGTGATAATTGATTCCAATCGTGTCTTTTATATAACCTCGTTCTTCTAACTCTTGGTTTAGAACAGAATCATTATGAGCAAGCCAATGTTCGCCATAGTCCTTATACTTCTCATGTACATCATCTTTTAGGTTTATATTCTTACCTACTACTTCACAAGCGAAAGGTGGAAAACCTAACTCTAAACCTAGTTTGATATGACATGTAAATCTTCCATCATCTGTACACTCTCTCACGAATCTTTCTTTTTGTTCCTCAGTTTGAAAATACAAGTTCATATTAATTTTACCTGTTCTTTTCTGCTTTAAAGGAATAAAAGGAAAGTTTGCTTCTAGAAGTTCCCTTACAGAACTCCATCTTGTACTTGTTAATGCGGGTTTTATCCCTGCTACGAATAGTAATACTTTATTTTCTGCATTCAGCTTTCTTAACTCGTTTAACAGGTCTTCCCTTGTTGTTAGCATGATTNCTAATTCGATTGTAATAACCGTTTCTAAATGAGTTGGTACTGGTCTTTTTGCGAGTAACCACTCAATATCTTCTTCAAAGTGGTCTAAACTTGTAAAGAACTTGATACCATGATAGTCTACTGGATATAATTCAATCATATCTATTGGGTCTTTACCTGTTGATTTTGCAATGTTCTCTTTTAACCCATTTAACTTAAACACTTCACAAGCGTTTGGAGGATACCCTAAAACTGAACCGAGTTCACTTGTTTTGTAGTCTAGAATCGGCTTTTCTACTCTAATGAATGTTCCGTTTAAAATGAATTGCTTTAAGTCTTCCCCGTTTTGGAAGATTAACACTTGACCGAATCGGTGTGGAAAGGATACCGAAGGGAAATGAGTTACTAAACTCTCTACAATTTGACCTTTGTTTCTAAGTAGTAATGCTGGTTTTACACCTTCTAAAAATAATTGAATCTCTTGTTGTGACTCATGATTTTCTAGTTCTGACACTAAATTTCCATTATGAATATCTGAACGTACTCGTTCTTTCGCTTGTGTTAAATCCATTTGTAAAAAACCTCCCTGTATTTTATACAATTACTGGTTTCTTATCCATTAATCGTTTATTCTTACTTCTTACTACCGTCTTACCCCTTACATAAAGATTGATATTCTTGTTTCGGTCTTTAATACAGTAGTGTAAA